>JACEEZ010020615.1:135000-220000 GCA_016584305.1 Chionoecetes opilio | reverse complement strand
CTAGTAGTGGTATGGTAGTGTTAGTAGTAGTAGTAGTGTAGTAGAACAGAGAGAGAGAGGAGAGAGGAGAAGATGAGAGAGAAGAGAGATAGAGAGGAGATAGAGATAGAGAGAATGAGAGAAGAGAGAAGTAGAGAGAGAGATTGATCTAAGATTACAAAGACAAGATATATGACACAAACACGACACAAAAAGACACACACAACACACCACACAACACACACCACACAACACACACACACACGGTCTACCGAAGTCACAGTCGCAGGAGAATTTGAACACTGGTGAGTCATGGTGTGAATCTTCTCTCTTCTCGTCTCTCTCTCTCTCTTCGAGATTCTCCTCTCTCTCTTTCTCTCTCTCTCAATCTCCCTCCTTAAATTCCATTCTCCGTCATTTTGGGTCTGTGAGCTTTTGTAGTAGTAGATAGTAGTAGTAGTAGTTAGTGTGGGTAGTAGTAGTAGTAGTAGTAGTAGTAATTAGTATTAGTAGCAAATAAAGTGGGGGTGGTGGTGGGGGTGGTGGTGGGGGTGGTATGTAGTAGTTGATAAGTAATAGTAAGTAGCTAGTCAGGGGTGGTGGTAGTAGTAGTAGTGGGGGGTGGTGGTGAGGTTGGTGGTGTAGTAGTAGTATAGTAGTAGTAGTAGTAAGTAGTAGTATAGTATGTAGTAGTAGTAAGTAGTCTTAGTAGTCTTATGTAGTATAGTATTAAGTCGTAGTAGTATAGTAGTAGTAGTAGTAGGGAGTAGTAGTAGTAGTAGTAGTGGGGGTGGTATGTAGTATAGTAGTAGTATTAGTAGTAGTAAAAGTAGTATTAGTAGTAGTAGTAGTAATATAGTAGTAGTAGTAGTAGTAGTGGGGGGGGTAGTATTTAGTAGTAGTAGTAGTAGTAGTCAGTAGTAGTACTAGTAGTAGTAGTAGAATTAGTATAGTAGTAGTAGTAGTAGTAATAGTGGGGGGGGGTGGTAGAGTAGTAGTAGTAGAAGTAGTATTGTAAGTAGTAGTAGTATGTATAGTAGTAGTATTAGTAGTATAGTAGTAGTATAGAATAGTAGTGGGGGGGTTGTAGTAGTAGTATTAGTAGTAGTAGTATAGTAGTAGTAAAGTAGTAGAAGTAGTAGTAGTAGTAGTAGTAGTAGTAGTAGTATCGTGGTTATTGTTGTAGTAGTATAGTAAGTATAGTAGTAGTAGTAGTAGTAGTAAGTAGTAGAAGTAGTAGTCAGTAGTAGTAGTTAGTAAGTAGTAGTGTTATTGTTGTTAGTATTATTAATCAGTAGTAGTAGTAGTAGTATTAGTAGTAGTAGTAAGTAGTTAAGTAGTAGAAGTACTAGTAGTATTATGTATAGTAGTATAGTGGTTAGTTGTGGTAGTAGTAAGTAGTAGTAAGTAGTAGTTTAGTAGAGAAGTAAGAATATGTAGTAGTAGTAGTAGTAGTAGTAAGTAAGTTTATGTTGTTAGTAGTAGTAGTAGTATAAGTTATTAGTAGTAGTAGTAGTAGTTATTGTTGTAGTAGTAGTAGTAAGTATTAGTATTAGTAGTAGTAGTAATAGTAGTGGTTATTGTAGTAGTAGTAGTAGTAGTATAGTATATACGTAGTAGTAGTAGTATTAGTAGTACAAAAGTAGTATTAGTAGTGGTTATTGTTTGTAGTAGTAGTAGTAGTAGTAAGTAGTATATTACGTAAGTAGTAAGTGGTTTATTGTTGTATAGTGAGTAGTAGTGTAGTAGTAGTAGTAGTAGTCGGAGTAGTATAGTAGTAGTGGTGGTGGTGGTGGTGGTAAAAAAAAGTTAGTGGAGATATTAGTAATGTAGTATTAGTAGTAGTAGTATATATAGTAGTGTAGTAGTAGTAGTAGTAAGTGGTTATTGTTGTAGTAGTAATTCCCACTACTAACTTAAATAACATTAACATAACAGGCAAAATAGATGATTTTTTTTTACTGTAGACAGCATTCGAGTAGAATGTTTTTATTTTAAACCGAGAACGTCATTTCGCATTGTACATTTGGTGCCCTTAGCAATTTTTAGTGAGCTATAGAGGCAATGTTTTATAGCTTCGTCTGTGTTGATTCCTTAGTCCCAATAACATCATCTATGTATATTTAGTGACTGTTTTTTTCGTAATTTTTATTGGCTAACAACAGACAATTTTCAGTGACTAATAAGCATGTTTTTAATAGCTATGACTGTTTAGTAGCCCTTGGTCCCACTCGCTAAATTTGGTATATTCAGTGACTTTTCGTCTTTTTGGCTAACACAGACAATTTTTATACCCAGGAAAGATCCTGGCGTGAAGGGGTTAATAAAACAACTTATTTTTTGTTCCTATCCCCTCAATTACTTTTAAAAAAAACCTTATTTTAAATTGTGCTTGTGTTAGGTTTATCTACTTTTAAATGTTCTTGCAGTGGTATTTAAGAGAGAGACGAGAGAGCGAGAGAGAGAGAAGAGAGCTATGATAGAGAGAGAGAGAGAAGAGAGAGAGTAGAGAGAGAGGATTTAATAATACGATTCTTCTTTTCTGAGTAATCTTGTCATGCTTCCGCCTCTTCCTCTCTCTCTCTCTCTCTCATCATCTCTCTCTCTCTCTCCTCTCTCTCTCTCTCTCTCTCCTTTCTTTCAAGTCTCATCCGACCACGCTCTCTGTGTGTTTGTGTGTGTGTGTGTGTGTGTGTGTGTTGTTTGTGATGTTTGTGTTTCCTATAACTATAATTTCCTGATTTGGCATATCTGCCCTAGAGATGAGAGAGAGAGAGATAAGAGAAGAGAGAAGAGAGAGAAGAGTGTGAGGTGAGTGCAGGGGACGAGGCAGAGAGAAGTAGGAAGGAGTAGAGAAGGAGATAGGGTAGCTTCAAGAAGCTATGAGAACGGATAGAGAGAGGAGAGAGAGAGAGAGGTGCTTTTGGCAATACATACCATACATACTGATGAAGAAAAATAAAAATAAAATAAAATAGAAACGATAATCAGTATTATTATTTGTTTCGATTAATAACATATTTTTTTTCTATAAAGAAGAAGAAGAGGAGGAGGAGGAAGGAAAGAGGAGGAGGGATGGGATTGAGAGGAAGGAGGGGAGGAGGAGAGGAGAGGAAGGAGGAGGAGGAGGATGAGAAAATAGATAGTGAATAAATAAAGACCGGGCTCTACTTTAAACGGCGCTTCTCTCCGTCTCGGTCTCTCTCACCTCCACTCTCTCCTCTTCTACGCACTAAGCTTTGTCTCATTATGCCGAGAGAGAGAGATAGAGACAGAAGAGAGAGAGAGAGAGAAGAGATAGAAGAGAATAGTAGAGAAGAAGAAGAGACATCATTCGTAAAGGTTTCCCATCCTTCACTCTCGCCCGCTCATATTGAGACAACTTGTGCGTAGACGAGAGAGAGAGAGAAGTAGAGAGAGAGAGAGAGAGAGAGAGAGAGAGAGAGAGGAGAGAAGAGAACGAGGAAAGAGCAGATTGGGAGGGCAATGAGGGGTAGGGAGGAGAAGAAGAAGGTAGTTAAGAGGAGAGAGACCAATCATTGTAAGGGTTTCCTCCTCTCCCTCCCTCTATATTGAACAAAGTGCGATAGAGGAAGAGAGAGAGAGAGAGAGAGAGTGAGAGAGAGGAGAGAGAGAGAGAAGAAAAAAAAAGAGGAAGAAAGAGAGAGAGAAGAGAGTACAAATGACGATATCAAAGGGCAGAATTTCCACTACAAATAACTTTTTTTTTACGAAGGCCTTACAAAAATCGAGAAACATATGAGAGGTCAATACATAGTGATGTAACTTCAAGACAGTAACCGTAAAGTCATCCCGTCAGTCGGGATGCATATTTTATTTAGCTTTAGTACGTAAGTTCATTCTGGGTATTTTTCCTGTTCTGACCACATCGGTGAAAATTAAACATTTATTATTATTATATTATTATTATTATTATATTTTAGTATAACCGCCTTCACGCCAGATCTTTCCTTGCTATATAAAATCGTCAGCTGTTAGCCTAAAATTAACGAAAAAGTCACTGAATATACCTAAATTAGTTAGTGGACAAGGATACTAACAGGTCATAGCTATAAAAACATTGCTTATAGTCACTCAAAAATGGTCTGTTGTTAGCCATAAAATAACGAAAAGTCCTGATAACCAAATGTAACTAGTACGAGGTAGCTAAACAGTCATAGCGATAAAACATTAATTATAGTCCTAAAATAGTTTGTGTTAGCCATAAAATAACGAAGCTCACTGAGATATACCAATGAGTTAGTGGGACAAGGATACTAAACATGTCATAGCTATAAAACATTGCTTATAAAGGTCACTAAAAATCGTCTAATGGTTTCCCAAATTGACCATGGAAATTACGTTCTGGCCGCAAGGGGTTAAACACAGTAACAGATTATAACTTGGCGTAGCAATAAAAAAAAAGCCATAATTTTGTTTTTGTTTTTTAGTTATAACGTAAATAATCTTTTGCTTTTTATCATTATACTTTCTTACAAGGTGTTCATATATTTTTTTGGGCTAATATCGCTAACTCTTAACTTCTGTCTGTCTGTCTGTCTCCTCTCTCTCTCCTGTCCTCTCGCTTAAGGCATCTCTCGTTCATCTCTCTCTCAGGACTAAACAATCCTCTAGTCCTCGTACTCTCTCCAAGCCTCTCGCGTCACCACTACCGTCCATATCCTCTCTCTCTCTCTTTCTCTCTGTCTGTCTCTGTGTCTGTCTGTCTGTCTGTCTCTCTCGTCTCTCTTCTCTCTTCCTCGCTCTCTCTCCTCCTCTCAGGAAGAAGACAGTAATGAACAGACAATGCAATGAGAAAAGAAAAGATAGATAATCGCTCTCTCTCTCTCTCCTGCTCTAACTCTCGAACAGACTCTCTTCGAATGGGCTGTCATTATGCCCGAGCTCTCTCACTCATCTCTCTCTCTCTCTCTCTTTTCCCTCTCTCTCTCTTTTCCCTCTCTCTCTCTCTCTCTCTCTCTCTCGGAAGAATACTGGGTCTAAATCTGAGGTCATAAAGAGAGAGAGAGAGAGAGAGAGAGAGAGAGAGAGAGAGAGAGAGAGAGAGAGAGAGAGAGAGAGAGAGAGAAATAATAGAAAGAAAAAAACTTGCGAACTCTAATTCATATACTGAGTCATACCTTTACAAAGCTCACAAAATTAGCGGGAGTTTTATTTTCACGTTTCTCATCTCCATTCACCCCTATCCTTTCCTTACCCACACATTAAAACCTACGTATATTAAGTACTATTACACTGTAGTTTGCATGTATAGTAAATGAAGGCATAGTAACGAGCTAAATATATAATCGCGAAATTAAAAACGCCACGAATTAAATCTTGAGCCTGCGTTAAAGTTGTTCATAAATCTGTGTTCGATTTCCTTAAATATTGACCTTATATTCTTACTAAGCGTACTAAACCCAATGAAATACGACTTAAAGTACTGAAATACCATTACAATAACACTTATTATTCCTTAATGTCCATAATTAGCCTATATTAACGTTCAGGTGATAATTAATAAAGCTAAAACGAAGGCGAAGTCAGAGTCGAGGCAAGAAATCAGACAACACAAGGTACTCAACATAACTCCATTCATTTCTCTTCAACACTCCATTATTCATCATTAAGAGAAGCCGTAAGGGCTAAATACAAGTAAATAATTCACTATTACCCCCATTACCTCACACCCACCCATTAACAACACACGGTAATGGGTAAAAATAGCGCAATAGTCCCATTTATAGGTATAGCGTCACTTCCGACCAATCAGCGCGCCAGGAAGTAGGAGTGACATCATCAGCAGCCAATCAGAGCGCGCCATTCACAAGCAGGCGAAGGGACCACAAGAAGAGGAAGAAGAAGAAGAGCTAAGGGACCACAAGAAGAGGAGGAAGAAGAACAGCAAAGGAGAAATATATGCGGATGTTACTTACGATAAGGACTCCAAACTAATTAAAATGTTATAGTCTCCCTGGTGAAATAGCCCAGGGAAGAGTTGATTAGATTATTAACTAAGGAGACCAAGTTTGAAGAGGACCTAGGAAGCGATATATATAAGCGTCTGAGGTCACAAGCAGGAGAAGGGACCACAAGAAGAGGAAGAAGAAGCTCACAGCAGAGATACAACTGATATGAAATGCCGCTATATGGAGCTTCTGATATCTATAGTTAGGAGTATTGTAGGTAAATATGCAGTTTCGACCCATACTCTCCGTAACGCCCAGACCAGACCTCCCTGCTATAGTTAACTAACATAACCTCTATAGTTAACTAACCTAACCTGGGCATTGAGTACGATATCTGACCTCACTAGGGGGCTCCGTGTTATTTTTTATTTCCGACGGCTGTTGTAGGGGTAAGAAATACTCCTTATGATGAGAACAAAACGTGCAGGATAATTAGTGGCGTTTATAACTGCACACGCATAATAATAATTTAAAATATCATAGCTTATTTCGCTTAAATAACATCAAATATTATAGCTTATCTGCATTAATACTTGGGCTAAATGTATAAACGTATTTCTTTATTTTTGAGTTTTAAATAAGAAATATATGTAGCCGCTCCTGGCAAAATATAAATAATTACTGTCATTATTATTATTATTACTACTATTACCATTTATCATTACTGTTACTACTACCTCAAAGATGGCCGACGTCACAGCCACAACAAATCACCTCGTTACACGTGTCACTAACAGCCATTACCAATAACAAATGAAAAACAACCCCAAAAAAAACTGTAAAACTCGCTAAAACTAAAAAAAACTTTTGACTCACCTATTTATAAAGCCGGAAATCCATCGATGACTCATATCTCCTTGTATTTGAGTCACTTATAAGGGTTGTATTAGCACTGTGTTCTCTCCATGGGTTCCTGAGTCACTGGTTAAGGCTGGTGTTCAGTTGTCACGCCTAATGATCACCAGGCGAGGCGTAAATCACCAATAAGGAAGGAAAATGATGGGAGATGAGTGCTTACGAAAAGATGTTTACGCAAAGTGCCTAAATAGCTAATCTTATACTTCGGTTTTTTTTATTATTTATCTGAAAACCTTTATATTGTACTAAGCAATGATAAAATACTAACTCTAAAATAAGAATAATGATATATATACACTAAAAAACCATGTTGATACGTTAAATATGCTAATTTGGGTACCATGCAACACGCTAAATTCATGAAATCTAACTATAAATAGGTGAATAATAGCTCAAATATGTATAATATGATATAAAAACACATATAAATACGACTTAATACCTAAAATATAGGAGAAAACAAGAATAATGAGATATACGCAAAAAACGCATAACATCATGAAATCACACAAAATATCATAAGATAACACATATTACAAATAAAAAATAAACTAAAAATAACTATTACAATACTCATACACCCAAAAAATCAAGTAAATCACATTAAATCAAGTAAAAAACCAAAATTCCAGAAACCGAACCAAAATCAAGACGGCCCATCAAGAGTATAAACAGAGTCTCACCCAAGCCAGCTGTCCGACGCCAGCTTGACTTTTCACCGTATTTTCCCTGTTATTCCCGTATTCAGCCATGCACACGTTCCTCTCCCGTGTGAATGCCGTGAGTGCCTTCAGCCTGAGCACCCTGGCGGCCCTCACATTTGGCTGCTTCGTCTCCACCTTCCTCATAAGCTACAAGGCGCCTGTCTCCATCACCGCCGCCAATGTTGTCCTGTGAGCTGACGTGGGGTTTAGTTTTAGTGTTTTGTAGGGAAAGGTTTTGTTAAAGGAGTAAATCAACCTATAGGTGTATTAACGATTGTATTTTTGTCAGTGTTTTGTAAGGGGAAAGAGAGTTAGGGCAGTAAGTTAATGTTATAAAGACGAATATTTTTATCTTACGCATCATTTTGACGGGTTTTTTTATCAGCTCTTAGAAGGACAGAAAGGAAGTTAGGGATGTTAATCAATGTTATGTACAATTATTCTGGTATAGGTGCAGTTTAAGCCAATACATGCTGGGTGGTTTTAAGTATCCTGAACGTTTTGTTCTCATCAGCCGGCGGAAATGAAAGATAACAGAAGGGGGTAACAGTTATTCAGGGGAGTATTGGCTGAAACTGCACATTTACCATTCTTATGTCACGCCGTTTTGTACCATTTTTTTTTTAAGGGTAGAAAGGAAATTAGGGAAGTAAATCAATGTTATATATAAATATTCTTATTTCTTATTTTTTTTTTTGGGGGGGTAAAGAAAATTAAGGAATTAATCAATGTTAAATGCAAGTATTCTTATCTCTATCAGTAGGTTTTTTAGTGAGAAAGAAAATAAGGGAGTTAAAACAAGTATTCTTATCTCTATCAGTAGGTTTTTTAGGGAGAAAGAAAATAAGGGAGTTAAAACAAGTATTCTTATCTCTATCAGTAGGTTTTTTAGGGAGAAAGAAAATAAGGGAGTTAAAACAAGTATTCTTATCTCTATCAGTAGGTTTTTTAGGGAGAAAGAAAATAAGGGAGTTAAAACAAGTATTCTTATCTCTATCAGTAGGTTTTTTAGGGAGAAAGAAAATAAGGGAGTTAAATCCACGCTAAATACAAAATTGATATTCTTATCTATCAGTTCTTGAAGAGTAAAAAAAGGAAGGAAACGGAAATATAAGGAAATAAAGGGAAATAAAATAAGTTAGAAGAAAAATAAGGAAGGGAATAAAATAAGATAAGGAATGAAATAAAGGGAAATAAGGGAATAAATACCAACCTTCTCATCACACTGACCTTGTTTTGCAGGAAGAATGTGCCGGAGTATGCGGTGTCCCGGGACAAGAATGACCTGGGAGCCCTGCGCTTTGACATGACCTCCGACCTGACCCCGCTCTTCAACTGGAACACCAAGCAGCTGTTCCTCTACCTCATGGCCGAGTACGAGACCCACAACAACAAGGTCAACCAGGTCAGTGCGGGTGTGTGTGTGTGTGTGTGTAATACATAAATTATATACGTGTAATAATTAATCAATAATGTTTGTAATGAATAAAAATATATAGCTATTCATACATATGCTTGTCTATGTATACAGTATATATATATGTTTATTATCATAGTATTACTTAAACCGTTAAAGCGTTAAAACCGAGTAATGTTAAAACTGTAGTAGTGCCGACCGGGGTAATTTGGTCCTTCCAACGGACCGGTTCTATTCGGACCGCCATTTTTGCTTTGGTGTTTGTTTCAATATAAATAAGAGTGTAACCGTTTTGAATATCCCATGTAGTAAAACAACCATTTTAACATTTCTAGTATTAATATGAATATAAATATCGATATGTAACTGAACCCAGAAACCAAAATAGAAAATGAGTAAAATGACAGCAAAAAAAAGTTGCGGCACAGTTTGTTTACAAAATCAGATGATTTGGCGAACTTTCATGGGATTCAAATACGAGACGGAGTACATTCTTGTAAATAAGCGTATATGGAGTGCTTTTCCTCTACTTTAACATGTAAATATCAGAAATGCTCTATCTTGTCTCATTTTCGTATGATCAATGCTCAGTTTGGGCTCGTATTTACCCCGGTGACAAAAACACTCACGGGGTAAATTGGACCCAGTGTAATGTACCCCCCACGGCATATCACGGTGAGGATTAACTGCTTATTTGCACTTGTTTCTTTTGTTTCAGATTGTTGAAGGCTAATATGGAATTAGTTTAAGGGTGCTGGTATATAAATTAAGGGTAAATTTTTACTCAAGGACCAGAATTCTCTACACAATTGGGAGAATGATTTCTGTTTACCTTAATGGATACGGTAAATGTGCAGCTTCAACCAATACTTCCTATAAACCAATACTCTCCTGACATAACTGGGGGGCTATGCCCCCCCCATACCTCCCTGCTAGTTAACTAACCTAACATGGGCATTGATTACGTAACCTAACGGTATTATTTTACATTAGGACCGAAACTCCCTACACAATTGGGAGTGTGGTTCTGTTTACTTTATTGAATTCTAGGAAACATTTTCTCTATGAGTTTCCGTCGCAAATCATTACTTTCGAAGATAATGACATGTTCATAGGGAGGCGAGAGCCAAGTGTTTACGTGCGCCTGACTCTTCTTCCTCTTGTGACCTGCATCGCCTCTGTTCTTCCCTTGCCGCGGACACTTTTTTAATGCAGATTTGACATTAGTTTGGAGGTTAAAGCGTGTGTTAGGTTAGGTTAGTGAGTCAAAAGGTGGGGTTAGGTTAGTTTAATTTTCATATCTCCTATACACTCGGATCTCCTTCCTATTAAAAACTTCTTATATCTCCGAAAGAAGTGCTTTGTGACGGAAGCTCATAGAGAGAATGTTTCCTAGAATCCAATAAGGTAAACAGAAACCATACTCCCAATTGTGTAGGGAATTCTGGCCCTAGTGTAAAGTATTACTAAATTAAGTAACAATGCTTAGAAATTATAAAAGAAAAACTAACATAGACCTAGAAAAAGAAGAAAGACTAGGAACTCAAAGACTGGAACCCCAACGTGTGCGTGTTGGTCATCTTTTCCGCCTCCCCAGAGAATGTGAGGAACAGCTCACATAATGTTTGATAGTGTCCATGGGCATGGTATGACATGTTGTTTAAGTTTTTGGAGGTTTGTCAAATTTTTAAGTTTTTTTTTTTTATATATATATATGACCAATTTACCCCAGAGTTAGGTCCGATTTACCCCATTTAGTGTAACAATGCGGTCCGCACTTCGCAGTGTATTGCTAACAGAGCTATGATGGAAATTTGTTCAAACTTTAATGACATATAGGTAGTGACCCTCCTATGATTGTATTAACTTTTTGTTTGTTTATTTCAATAGATATGGAAACTAGATCAAAGTTTGTCAAAACCAGGACCAAATTACCCCGGTCGGCACTACTTAAAAAATGAGAAAAAAAATTGGAAAAGTTAATGAATTGCATGTTGTTAGTAATAAGTTTTAAAATTTCATTTGATATTTGTCTACTACTACTACTACTACTACTACTACTACTACTACTACTACTACTACTACTATCATCACTACCACCACCACCACCACTACTACTACTACTACTACTACTACTACTATCATCATCACTACCACCACCACTACTACTACTACTACTACTACTACTATCACCACCACTACTACTACTACTACTACTACTACTACTACTACTATTCTACTACTACTACTATTATCATCATCATCATCTCTACTACCACCTCTACTTTCAGGTTGTGTTGTGGGACAAGATCATTCGCCGTGGAGAGGCATCGCTGGTCACCCTCAAGAACCAACATCTCAAGTACTACTTCTGGGATGACGGCAACGGTCTCCTGTAAGTCACACACACACACACACACACACTCTCTTTCTCTAATAACAAATCAATCATGTCAGATATTGATATAAAACAAATTTCCTTTAGTTTTATTCAATTTCTTTTACTAACTGCATTATTACTTTACCTTGCTATATTTTTTCACACAAATGATTATTATTATTTTTTTGTTGTACTAAATTTGTTCTTTATTTGGGCCACAAGAACGTCTCCCTTTCTTTTTTCTCTCTCTAATAACAAATCAATCGTGTCAAATATTGATATAATATTACATGTTTTATTTTCTAGTTTTGTTACTCCCCATTTCATAAAACTACTGTATTCAAATTTTTTTTTAACTCAAATTCTTAAAACTATTATTTTTTTTACTCCATTTCTTAAAACTATTGTTATTATATATGTTTATTTAACTCTAAAACTGTACTGTATTTTCATTTATTTTACTCCCAATTTCATAAAACTACTGTATTTTCAATTTTTACTCCCAATTTCCCATACATGCACACCCACTCATCCCCCTCGCTTCCCTCTCTCTCTCTCTCTCTCTCTCTCTCTCTCTCTCTCTCTCTCTCTCTCTCAGGAAGAAGAGTAAATGAAAATGACAATGCAATGAGAAAAGAAAAGATAGATAATCCTCTCATGCATTCTCTCTCTCTCTCAGGGGCCACAAGAACGTGTCGCTGTCCCTCTCGTGGAACATCATCCCCATCGCTGGCACTCTCCCTCTCTGGGGCGGCAGTGGCTCCTACAAGCTGTCCTTCCCCAATGAGTACACCCAGGGAAGGAGCTCCTACTAGGGGGCGGGGTTAGGTGTCTCTCTGCCTCTCTCTCTGTCTTTCTCTCTCTCTCTCTGTCTTTGTCTCTCTCTTTTAATGGTTATTTCAATCTTTCTGAGTATGTTTCTCTCACTGTCTCTCTTGGGTTGTGTGAGGAGTTAGGTCTCTCACTGCCTCTCTCTCTGTCTGTCTTTGTCTCTCCGTTTCTTAAATGTTTCTGAGTATGTTTCTCTCACTGTCTCTGGGGTTGTGTGAGGAGTTAGGTCTCTCTCTGTCTGTCTCTCACTGTCTCTCTCTCTGCTTCTATCAATATTTCTGAGTATGTTTCTCTCATTGTCTCTCTTGGGTTGTGTGAGGAGTTAGGTCTCTCACTGTCTCTCTCTCTGCTTCTATCAATATTTCTGAGTGTTTCTCTCACTGTCTCTTGGGTTGTGTGAGGAGTTAGGTCTCTCACTGTCTCTCTCTCTGCTTCTATCAATATTTCTGAGTGTTTCTCTCACTGTCTCTTGGGTTGTGTGAGGAGTTAGGTCTCTCACTGTCTCTCTCTCTGCTTCTATCAATATTTCTGAGTGTTTCTCTCACTCTCTCTCTTGGGTTGTGTGAGGAGTTAGGTCTCTCACTGTCTCTCTCTCTCTCTCTCTCTGTTTCTATTTCAATGTATCTTAAATTTTTCCCCTTTGCATTCACTTATCATGTTTCTATCTCTCTCTCTTTCAATCTATCTTTAAACTCTTCTTTTTATAAATTTCTTGATCTTCATTTCAATCTTAATCTGTTTCCTCAAATTTTCTCTTATTTATCATTTTATATCTTCGTGTTACTCTTTCTTTGTTGTCCTCTACTTATCGTACTCTCTATTTCTACTCTCTACTTCTCTACTATTTCTACTCTCTACTTCTCTACTATCTCTACTCTCTACTATTTCTACTTCTCTACTATCTCTACTTCTCTACTATTTCTACTCTCTACTTCTCTACTCTCTACTTCTCTACTATTTCTACTTCTCTACTCTCTACTATTTCTACTCTCTACTTCTTATATTTCTACTCTCTACTTCTCTACTTCTCTACTATCTCTACTTCTCTACTTTTCTACATCTCTACTTCGCTCTACTTCTCTACTTCTCTCTATTCTTCTACTTTGCTACTATCTCTACTTCTCTACTATTTCTACTCTCTACTTCTCTACTATCTCTACTCTCTACTTCTCTACTATTTCTACTTCTCTACTCTCTACTATTTCTACTCTCTACTTCTCTACTATCTCTACTCTCTAACTTCTACTACTATTCTATTCTCTACTGTATTCTACTCTCTACTATTCTACTATCTACTCTCTATCTTACTTCTCTATGCTACTCTCTACTTTCTCTACTATTCTCTACATTTCTACCTCTACTGTCTCTACTCTTATTTCTACTAATCTCTACTCTCACTTTCTATGTTACTTTCTATATCTCTATTTTAATTTTTACTCTATTCTCACATCTCACTCCTACCTACATTTTTTTCTCATTTTCCCTTTACTATGTCTTCTAACACTTATTTTGTAGTTGAATCAATTGTCCCATTCCTTGACAAAGTGTGTGTGCGTACGTGCATGTGTGTATGTGTGTGCATATGTGTGTGTGTGTGTGTGTTATTTCTAATCCATTTCTACTATTTTTTGAGATATTTAGTTTTCTGTCATTTAAAACTTTCAGACTCGCTCTTTCTCTCTTTTCTTCAAGCTTTGGGGTCAAGGTACAAGTTAAATTTTTGATGTAATATTAATTTTTTAAGTGTTAATATTACTAGGTAGTATGCCGTTTTAGGCCTAGTTTTGTATTTTGTTAACTCTACACTAATACATTTCACTGTAGGTCTTTACTTGTAGATAAATACATCATTATTTATCTTATGAAGTTATTGTTATGTCATTTCTCATTAGCTTATACAAAAATTGTTAAGGTTCATAAGTCTTTAAATTGTTGTAAGGAGGAAATGTTAATTCCCAACTTTTTGTTATTTGGGTGTTTAAATGTCACTGTTTTTCTTGATTAATAAAAAAAATGGAAAAAGGAAAATTTACCGTGTTTTGAATTTTTGTTTTTTCATTATTATTATTATTATTATCACACACACACACACACATGTATACACACCATCCTTACACACACACATAAATACCATCCTTACATACACACTATCCCCACATATACATTCACACACACACTAACACAGCTAGGTAAATACACTATCCCCCTATATATATATATAGTACTAGTGTGTATATATATATATATATATAATAGAGGCAATACTTTCTCCATGAGGGAAGCGAGATCTTATAATGAAGATATAAACCAGCGCAGGTAAAAACATCTTGATTGTTTTATTTGGAAAGTTTCGGCTATACATAAGTCATCATCAGCCTAAAATCGGATACAATTTTTTTTGTTAAAAATGAAAACATACAAATTATAAAATGATTTGCGCATTTAAAATGCCTAACCTAAAATAAAAATAAAAATTATAAAACTAATAAAAATACAACACCTACCAATCAACATTACAGTGGAGTGTGGGATTCCCACATGGTTTAAAAGCACACAAGCGGGGTTGAGTGCCCTGGCCGCAAAGGGATGTTTGTGGTGGTGGGTGAGGAGGCTCTCACATATCCATCGGGTGGAGTCGTGGGAGCTTGTGTGTAAAATATTGAAGTCTTTGTTTGTTATTGGGTGGCCTGAGGCTTCGGAATGTTCCCGAATGGCTGAGAATGGTGGTTTGGACACGGGTTTGCCAGTCCTGTGAGACAATCCCCGATGCTCCGCGATCCTAGTGGTGAGGTGGCGTTTGGTCTGCCCAATATAAGCAGCGTTACAGCTGCTGCACTTAAATTGGTACACCACTGAGGAACGCAGGACATCAGGGATTCTCTCCTTGAGTTTAAAACAGTGTGATAACGTAAAAGGGGGCTTGAACACTACTCTAAGCGAGACTTGTGGATAACATTGCCGAAACAATCTGATGATGAAGCTTATGATGGCTTATGTATAGCCGAAACGTTCCAAATAAAACAATCAAGATGTTTTTACCCGCACTGGTTTATACATATCTTCATTATATATATATAGATATATATATATACACACACACTGTTCATATGTAGTACTTACCTATGTAATGCCTGTGGCAGCCACTGAACACTTAAATCTTGTGTGGTTGTGATGTTATTGTGAAGGGGGAGCTGCAGCCCTCATGTTACAGGAACTACCACGTGTAGATCTCACGCTCTCTTGTAGCTTCCTTATTTTCTTATGTTCTTCTTATGAGTAGGAGTGGTGGGGATGTAATCAGTGGTCATGGAGGCTGGGACAGGGAACTCGCCTCGCCAATGACAAGTAGAAAAATAACAGTGGCGTGAGAAATATTTTCTACCGCCATGTAATTTATTTACTCACCATGGCGAGTAAAATACTCTCAACTTTCAGGCCTGCACACACACACACACACACACACACAGACACACACAGACATGATCAATAACAAGAGTACAACAGTCTGACTTCTTTACTAATCAACACCATAATACACGGTAATCAAACAGGCCAGGAAATCAACAAATGGACCAGAGAGACGGCAACAACAAGAAGAAATAAGAGACTAGACCAGAGAGATGGAAACAAGAAGAAAGAAAAGACAGAAAGGAAAGGAGATCAGAAGTCCATTTAATACTACAAGACAACTATTAGCCACTGTTATGCTTGTTACTGTTACCTCTACTCTTCCCCCTCCGGCCATGACCCCATCACAGCCTGCATAATAGGTCATAATATCACAGAGGATGGACTTGCTAGGGTCACGGCCGAGGTCATTAGGGAGAGGACGAAGACTCCCACTCCCACTCGAACACAATGAAATGACGTCTTTTTAAAACCTATAGATGACCTCACACTCGAACACGCCTGAATGGTGGGTTTTTTACGCCTGTACGCAATGCCACGAGCCTTCCAAACCTCGTCTTAGCCTCCCGGATTGAGACGTAAGACAGTAAGATCACCCGTAACGTAACTGCTGTGACGTTAATATGTCTTGCGGCCATGAACGAAGGGGAAACAAAACAGGTCACACTTGAAACAGGACACACTGGAAATAGGTCACACTGAAAACACGTTGCACTCGAAACAGGTCATACTCGGGGGCGTAAGAACGAGACTCTTACGTAACTTCAGCCTCCAGTACGGCATGGAGTGAGAGGTTCTTCATCCATTCCCAGCGGGTGTTCGAGGGCGACAGACCAGTGTTGCGCGTGTTGGAAATACGAGGTGCGGAAAATTGTATGTTGTGATTGTTGTGCGAGTGTGTTTATAGACTGTTTGTGAGGGACTGTGAAGTGTGACTATGACTGTGAGGTTTGTGAGGGACTGTGTGTGTGTGTGTTTGTGCAAGATGAGTTAGATGAGATGCTAGACGGTTGGAAATAAATAGCCACAAGAGGAATGATAGAAAAATGAAACCTGAATCTGAGCGTATCCCCAAAAAATGTCTTGTGTGAATGACTGGAAATTTGAAGTGAAATGATACTTAGAACTTAGAAGCTATTAGATTCTAGTAATAATAGAAAGCTGTACATCCCTTTACCACCAATCAGTTTCCAATTAACAAACGAATGGAAATTTGAACTCTTAACGCAAAATTTTCACACACACACACGAACACACTAACACACACAGAATTAAACCATAACTAATCTTAATCTAAACCAACAAGTCAGATTTCCAATATAAATAAGATGCAATTTTCTCTCTCACACACTTAAATCCAAAACATATTTAACAGATTTTCATTTATCTGAACGCAAATTGAACAAAAAAACGTTTCACACGAATAATCAAACCACAAACTCACCTAAACCTTAAAAAAACGAATGAAACGTATTAATTCCGTATTTTCCGACACTATTCATTAACTTAAAAAACACATTATTTCCTCTTTCAATTTGCTATGTTAACCCATTTTAATATTATCGACCATATCAAATTTTAACTCATAACTAACCATAATTCCCATGATGAAATTTTGTCTCACTTTTCTTCTTACTCTCTATTTTCTCTTTTCTCTCTCTCACTTTCACTCACATAATTTTCTCTCTCAATTTTCTTCTTACTCTCTATTTTCTCTTTTCTCTCTCACTTTCACTCTCACGTAATTCTCTCTCTCACTTTTCAGACTTAAATCCAAAACTAACTTCATAAAAAAAACATTTCTCACACGAATAATTAAACCATTAAACCACAATCTCATCTAAATCTTAAAAAAAAAACATAACTCCCATGATGAAATTTTCTCTCATACAATTAAACCCAAAACTATCTTCCCTAATTTCAACTTATCAATAAACCTGAACAAAAAACCGTTTCTCAGACCAATAATTAAACCACAAACTCACCTAAACCAAAAAAATCTACGACATATAAATTCCAACTAAAAAAAAAAACCATTATTTCCTCTTTAAAATTGCAATGTTAACAAATTTTCAACATTATCGCCCATATCAAATTTTAACTCATAACTATAGTCTATTTTTTTTAACAAGGCAAAAAATCCTGCCCCCTTGCTGCTTACTGACTGATATTTGATGCCAGGAGAAGGGAATACTACGCTTCTTCTAAATGTCAGCTGTATTTTATCATAATTAACCATAGTATCAGGTAAACACAGGCATCATTTTAACCATGAGACCTTAGGATAGCATGGATATATGCCAGGAGAAGGGAATACTATGCTTCTTCTTAATGACAGCTGTATTTTATCATAGTTAACCCTAGTATCAGGTAAACACAGGCATCATTTTAACCATGAGACCTTAGGATAACATGAAATTTTTGCCTTGTTAAAAAGAATAGACTATAAACTAACACATTTTAACTAAACACCCATTTTCTGATCAGATTCTTGTACGTAAACGCAGACAAAACGAAGAATGAATATGTTTTTTTGACCGAACGGGTACGGAATTATTTGTTTGTGGCTGAGTGGTGGTGGTGGTGGTTGAGGGGAGGGGAAGGGAGGGGAAGAGAAGGGGTTTAGGTGTGTGTGTGTGTGTGTGTGTGGTGTGTGTGTGTGTGTGTGTGTGTGTGTGTGGACTGATAGAAGGAAGAGAGAACGAAATAAAGAAGGAAATAAGGAAGGAAGGAGAAAAAATTGGTCTACAGGAGAGAAAAGAGAGAGAGAGAGAGAGAGAGAGAGAGAGAGATAGAGAGAGAGAGAGAGAGATAGATAGATAGATAGATAGATAGATAGATAGATAGATAGATAGATAGATAGATAGATAGATAGATAGATAGATAGATAGATAGATGTAGATGGATGGATGGATAGTTAGAGAGAGAGAGAGAGAGAGAGAGAGAGAGAGAGAGAGAGAGAGAGAGAGAGAGAGAGAGAGAGAGAGATCTAACCCTAGTACATTACAAAGTGTATGGCGTCAACAATACCAAATATTACTATTAACATCCTAGCTAAAACAAAATCCTTGCCAATAAACTCTTATATACACCCATAAGTATGTGCCATTCAATATATATAAATATTTATATATATATTTATATCTATATATATATAATGTATTTTGTCATATAGTAATCAAGTGTTAGTATTTATAGATAGATAGAGAGATTATTTTACAGTATTAATAAATCAACCGTTTTTTTGCGTTAACGGTAAAACAATAAGGTCGTGTGTGTGTGTGTGTGTGTGTGTGTGTGTGTGTGTGTGTGTGTGGGTGTGTGTGTGGGTGTGTGTGTGTGTGTGCGCGTGTCATTCACCCACGGTCTTGTCCATGCGTGTCAGACTCGCGATCGCCAGTTTCACCCTCCCGAGTTCATTATTACCGATCTTTGGGTAATGCTGGGACCTCACACACCACACACCCCCATCCCATTACTCAAGGGGGACAGTAACCGCCTGAATTTGTTAGTGGAAAATCCCCGGGAGCAGTGAGGATTTGAACCGCCTACCCACAGAATGGCAGGCGCTTGTGGTAGTAGTGTGTGGTGGTGTGAGTGTGTGGTGGTGTGTGTGTGTAGTAGGTGTGTGGTGGTGTGGTGTGTGTTATTCACCCATGGTCTTGTCCACACGAGCTGGCTTGCGATCGCCAGTTTCACCCTCTCAGTGCGAGCTTGGAGCTCATTATTACTGATCTTTGGGCAATGCTGGGACCTCACACACCACACACCCCCATCCCCTTGCTCAAGGGGGACAGTACCGCCCAAATTTGTCAGTGAAAAATTCCCGGGAGCACGAGGATTCGAACCGCTGTGTGTGTGTGTGTGTGTGTGTGTGTGTGTGTGTGTGTGTGTGTGTGTGTGTGTGTGTGTGTGTGTGTGTGTGGTGATGGTGTGTGGTAGCGTGTGTTCACCACTACCATTGACTGAGCATAGAACAATAATTAGCCACAATTAGCCACACTCCTTACTGACAATACTACTACGCTGACCACACCTCTGCTGACTCTGACCTTTTCGACCTTTTTGACTGACTTAACCCTTACTGGACGACCTTACTTAACGACAAACGACCTTTTTCGAACCACTATTTTTTTTCTCCAAATTTTTTTCAGCCAATTGTCCGTAGAAACGCGTAAAAAATATTCAATCTTACCCAAAAAAAAAAAAAAAAAAAAAAAAAATTGCTCAAATTTTCATCAATTATATAACAAAAATTTTCACCGTTAATATTTTTTTAAAGATGTAATTATTTTTTTTTTGAATTTTTTTTTTTAATAATAATAAATTTTTAAACAATTGAGTTTTTCTTCCTTCCATTTTTTCTCTTTTTATAGTTTTTTTTTTTAGGAAAGTTTTTTTTAGGTATTTAAATTCTACTTTTGAGAGAGAGAGGAGAGAGAGAGAGAGAGAGAGAGAGAGAGAGGAAGAGAGAGAGGGAGAGAGAGAGAGAGAGAGAGAGAGGAGAGGAGAGAGAGAGAGGAGAGGAGAGAGAGAGGAGAGAGAGAGAGAGAGAGAGATAGATATAGATAGAGATAGATGAGAGAGAGAAGAGAGAGAGGAGAGAGAGAGAGAGAGAGAGAAGAGAGGAAGAGAAAGAGAGAGAGAGAGAGAGAGAGAAAGAGAGAGAGGAGAGAGAGAGAGGGGAGAGAGAGATAGAGAGATGAGATGAGAGAGAGAGAGAGAGAGAGAGAGAGAGAAGAGAGAAGAAGAGAGAGAGAGAGAGAGAAGAGGAGAGAGAGGAAAGAGAGAGAGAGAGAAGAAGAGAGGAGAGAGAGAGAGAGAGAGAGAGAGAAGAGAGATGAGAAGGAGAGAGAAGAGAGAAGAGAGAGAGAGGAGAGAGAGAGAGAGAAGGAAGAAGAGAGAGAGAGATAGATAGATAAGAGAGATAGATAAGATAGATAGATAGATAGATAGATAGATAGAGATAGATATAGAAGAGAAAGAAGAGAGAGGAGAGAGGAGAGAGAGAGAGAGAGGAGAAGAGAGAGAAAGAGAGAGAGAGAGAGAGAAGAGAGAAGAGAGAGAGAGAGAGAGAGAGAACATACTTAGCTCATTTTAATTCATCCTCTCTCTCTTCTCTTACTCACACACACTCTCTCTCTAACCAAAACAAACACACACAAATACCTATACACAAACAAACAAACAAACAAACAAACCCAAATTGGCACCGAATCATTACCAAAAAACCTAAGAACACAGAAACATCCGAACCCACCAATAAATAACACTAATAATAATGCTAACAATGCTAATAAATAACTACAATAACAAAGAAATAGACCTGACATTAGTAGTAGCAGTTGTAGTAGCAGTAGTAGTAGTAGTAGTAGTAGTAGTAGTAGTAGTAGTAGTAGTAGTAGTAGTAGTAAAGTTACGTAGGGTCCCTGGATTGGTAGAACAGAATGTAGCCCGTTTCGGAAGATTTTTGCAGCTCTGACGTAAGGCCGTAGAATTCCTCCATTACGGCAGGGTCAATTTTCTGTGAGGGAGAGAGGAGGGAGAGGGGGGAAAGGGAGGGGAAAGAGGGAAGGGGAGGAGGGAAGGGAGGGGAAAGGAGGGTTTAGAAAATTATGTTAGCAAAATAAGGACTTTTTTTTTGTATATGAAATATGAAATGTCTCTAAATAGCAAGTAGTATATACACTTTAGGAATGTATCTCTATGCTATATAGTAAATACATTGGTAAATACATTTTACGAATGTATCTATATTCTATATATTTTTATTTGTTTGTTTGTTTAGAGGATAATTCCTCAAAGCCGTAATGATCCACCGCTGCAGCTGGCCGAAGCCACCACCCCGGGAGGCGGGTCACAAACCCCCGGTACCCATTCACTGCCGGGTGGACGGGGCTCGGGTTTTAAGAAAGACCGCCCGTCTATTTTCGCTCCGCCCGGGGATGGAACCCGGGACTTCTCGGTTGTGAGCCGAGCGTGCTACCCCTACACTACGGAGCACCACTAAACATATACATATAGTAAATACATTTGTCAATACATTTTTTAACACAACTGTGTTCAGTACTTCATGATTACCACTATAAGAGGCTTCATCAAGGTTACTTTACTACTGTATATTTAATTATCTGATTACCCTAATTAATTTGAGTAATTGAGATTAATTGAGATTATTGGCTAATTAACTGACAGAAAAGTATTTACATCTTTATATTATGAGTGTTTAAATACAATGTATTTAAACACTCATTAAACTATTTAAATACGTGAAAACCGATGTATTTATAAATACAGTTCTAAATACACAAATGTATTTAAATACAAATGTATTTAAATACAAATGTATTTAAACAGTGCCCAGCGCTGGACATACGTACATCCACGGCATCATCGTCGAAGAGCAGCCAGAAGCGATGGGACTTAACGATGGCGATGTAGTGGCCCCTGTTGATGCCCGTGCCACAATGCACCACCACGGCCGCTAGGTCATACAGGCGGTCAGGGTTCACGGCATCAGAGCTCTGCGGGGGGAGAGGGAGGGAGGGAGGGAGGGAGGGAGAGAGAAAACAAGAAAACAAGAAATGAGAAACGAGGTAAGATTTTAGAAGATACATTATATTTTTCAGCATTTTCTATCTTACACATCTACACACACACACACACACACACACACACACACCGTATCGAAGACGCGTAACTCGAGGGGGAAGACGACGCGATGAGAGAGCTTGAGAGTACGGTTGTATTGTCCGAGGAACTGAAATCTCTTGAGGTGGAGCACGAGGATTGTGGGCAACTTCTTGACCCTGGTTCTCTTCTGTTGGGGGAGGGAGTGAGAGAGTGAGAGTGAGAGAGAGAGGGGTGTGTGTGAGTGTGTGTGTGTGTGTGTGTGTGTGTGTGTGTGTGTGTGTGTGTGTGTGTGTGTGTGTGTGTGTGTGTGTGTGTGTGTGTGTGTGTGTGTGTGTGTGTGTTACCTGGTGTTCCTGCAGAGAGCAGCAGTTTTCACAGAGCACCTTGTTCTCAGCGCTGATGGTCTCTGTGGAGAAGAAGCAGCGCAGGCAGTGGGTGATGCTGGTGTTCTGGTGCACCTCCACACTCAGGTTGTTCAGCACCTCGTCTGTGCTCCTCACCTGGGGGAGGCGAAGAGGGAGGGAGAGAGGGTGAGGGTGGTGGAGGGTCCTCCTCCTCTTTATAGAAAAAACTACATGGTATAAGTGCAGTTACAACCAGTACACGATTGGTAGTTGTAAGTGTCCTGAACGTTGCGTTCTCATTATAAAGAGTATTTCTAACCCCTACAACAGCCGTCGGAAATGATAAATAACACAAAGCGGGTCTGGGGGGGGGCAAACCCCCCCCAGCGAGGTTAGGTTAGTTAACTAACAGGGGAGTCTGGGGGGCGCAGCCCCTCCAGTTATGTCAGGAAAGTAATGGTCAATAGGGAGTATTGTACTAAACTGTATATTTACCAACTACATAATTAATCAAACAAGTAAAAACATGTTGATCTTTCTAATTGCCTATCTCAGCAGCTCAGGGATGTTCAGCCAGACAGCACAAACAACAACAACCCTAACATCACCCCCAACACTCACGGCCTCACAGTTGAGACCCACAGTTCTCACTTCCACCACTACTACTACTACTACTACTACTACTACTACCACTACTACTACTACAACACCACCACACCCAGTACTCACGGCCTCACAGTTGAGACAGCGCAGTTCCCTGGTCACCACCGCTTGGAAGATCTCGTGCACCCAAGTGTTCTCCTGGTGGTGTTGCTGGTGGTGTGTGTGTGGTGGTGAGTGTTATTACAGCCACCACCACCACTGTCCTGCCCCCCGCCGCCCCCTGCCTCACCCTCACCCCCGCCAGGACGCCCGCCGCTGCCGCCGCTGCTGTTACGACCGGCAAGCTGTTTTTCTGTCGGGTAAAAAAAATGTTGGGTAAATATATTGTTTTTTTGAGGTTATCCTTTGTTTTATTTTTGTCTTTTTTTCTGGTTATGTTGTGTGTTTATTGCAGGCGAGGGAGTGCTCACCCATGATGGTCTCGTTGATGCTGTCGATGAGTTGTACAAAGAATTCATGAGCGTCTTGCTGCATGTAGTTGTCAAATTTCACTGTGAGAGAAAAATATATCATTATCATTATTATCATGAATTACTATATCATTATACAGTAACATCGATGTGTATGACACGTGGCCTGCGTGGTGAAGTGCCTGGCTACACATCTGCAGTCCCTGGGTACCCGGTTACCTGGTATCAATCCATCATCATTGGGGGCATACGCCGGGGGGCGCGTCGCCTCGCCCACCCTACGACGCCACTCCCGGGGGTCACCACGCGCGAGTCCCCATGCAGGCTGCCTTCCCATACCAAGCACCTCTTGACAGGAAGCATCAACTTGCCCCAGCCACGAGCCTTGTGGGCGCCCCCTTGGCCTCCTCCACGCCGGATTGTCTCTTACAGATACAACCCGATGGGAAGGATCGGTTTCAGGGTAGCGTGCCACATGCCCATATAGCTGAAGTTGGCGCTGACGGACTATGCAGGTAATAGGCCTCGATTCAGTCTCACGGTGCAATCGCTGATTTGACACGTAATCATCCCAGCGATACCCCGTGATTCTGCAAAGACACTTATTACCAAAGGCATTGATTCGTCTTTTCAAGTCACTATTTAGTGTCCATGTCTCACAACCATAGAGTAAGACAGGGATCACAAGCGCCTTGAAGATCCGGATCTTTGTCCTCCTGCACAGGTACCGACAACGCCAAATACTCCCGCTGAGCGAGTCCATAACACCGTGGGCTATGCAAATCCGCCGTAAGACTTCTTGACGTGACCCGCCATCATTATGGACTGCGCTACCAAGGTATGTAAAACTTTCCAAGATCTCAATGTCCTCGCCACACGCATGAACAGACTGTACTGCTTCATCTAGTAAGTCTCCAAACACCTGGACCTTGGTCTTGAGCCAGGAGACCTCAAGTCCCAAAGGCTTTGCCTCCTCGTGCAGCGCCTCGAGAGCCATCGCCAGGACCTCCAGGGACTCAGCAAAGATTACTGCATCATCGGCAAAAACAAGATCAGTGATCTTGGTGTTGCCGATGGATGCTCCACAATCACTTTGATCTACAACCTTGTCCAATACCCAGTCCATACAAGCGTTGACAAGTGATGGGGCAAGGACGCACCCTTGCCTCACTCCTGTATTCACAGGAAAGAAGCTGGATACACCTGCCCCACACTTCACAGCACTCTCAGTCCCAGAATACAGGCCAGTTATCAAACCAATAGTCCTTGCAGGAATCCCTCGAAGTCGCAGAAGATCCCAAAGATTACCTGGGTATGGTACCTGGTATATGGTACCTGGTATATGGTACCTGGGTATGGTACCTGGTATATGGTACCTGGGTATGGTACCTGGGTATGGTACCTGGTATATGGTACCTGGTATATGGTACCTGGGTATGGTACCTGAGTATGGTACCTGGGTATGGTACCTGGTATATGGTACCTGGGTATGATACCTGGGTATGGTACCTGGTATATGGTACCTGGTATATGGTACCTGGGTATGGTACCTGAGTATGGTACCTGGGTATGGTACCTGGTATATGGTACCTGGGTATGGTACCTGGGTATGGTACCTGGTATATGATACCTGGGTATGGTACCTGGGTATGGTACCTGGGTATGGTACCTGGTATATGGTACCTGGGTATGATACCTGGGTATGGTACCTGGGTATGGTACCTGGGTATGGTACCTGGGTATGGTACCTGGTATATGATACCTGGGTATGGTACCTGGGTATGGTACCTGGGTATGGTACCTGGGTATGGTACCTGGTATATGATACCTGGGTATGGTACCTGGGTATGGTACCTGGTATATGGTACCTGGGTATGGTACCTGGTATATGGTACCTGGGTATGGTACCTGGTATATGGTACCTGGGTATGGTACCTGGTATATGGTACCTGGGTATGGTACCTGGTATATATGGTACCTGGTATATGGTACCTGGGTATGGTACCTGGTATATGGTACCTGGTATATGGTACCTGGGTATGGTACCTGGTATATGGTACCTGGTATATGGTACCTGGTATATGGTACCTGGGTATGGTACCTGGGTATGGTACCTGGGTATGGTACCTGGGTATGGTACCTGGGTATGGTACCTGGTATATGGTACCTGGTATATGGTACCTGGGTATGGTACCTGGTATGGTACCTGGGTATGGGCATCTGGGTATGGTACCTGGGTATGGTACCTGGGTATGGTACCTGGTATGGTACCTGGGTATGGTACCTGGGTATGGGCATCTGGGTATGGTACCTGGGTATGGTACCTGGGTATGGTACCTGGGTATGGTACCTGGTATATGGTACCTGGTATATGGTACCTGGTATATGGTACCTGGGTATGGTACCTGGGTATGGTAACCTGGTATATGGTACCTGGGTATGGTACCTGGGTATGGTACCTGGTATATGGTACCTGGGTATGGTACCTGGGTATGGTACCTGGTATATGGTACCTGGGTATGGTACCTGGTATATGGTACCTGGGTATGGTACCTGGTATGGTACCTGGGTATGGTACCTGGGTATGGTACCTGGGTATGGGCATCTGGGTATGGTACCTGGGTATGGTACCTGGGTATGGTACCTGGGTATGGGCACCTGGGTATGGTACCTGGGTATGGCACCTGGTATGGTACCTGGGTATGGTACCTGGGTATGGTACCTGGGTATGGGCATCTGGGTATGGTACCTGGGTATGGTACCTGGGTATGGTACCTGGGTATGGTACCTGGGTATGGGCATCTGGGGATGGTACCTGGGTATGGTACCTGGGTATGGTACCTGGGTATGGTACCTGGGTATGGTACCTGGGTATGGTACCTGGTATGGTACCTGGGTATGGTACCTGGGTATGGTACCTGGGTATGGGCATCTGGGTATGGTACCTGGGTATGGTACCTGGGTATGGTACCTGGGTATGGGCATCTGGGTATGGGCACCTGGGTATGGTACCTGGGTATGGCACCTGGGTATGGTACCTGGGTATGGTACCTGGGTATGGTACCTGGGTATGGGCATCTGGGTATGGTACCTGGGTATGGTACCTGGGTATGGTACCTGGGTATGGTACCTGGGTATGGGCATCTGGGTATGGTACCTGGGTATGGTACCTGGGTATGGTACCTGGGTATGGCACCTGGGTATGGTACCTGGGTATGGTACCTGGGTATGGGCATCTGGGTATGGTACCTGGGTATGGTACCTGGGTATGGTACCTGGGTATGGTACCTGGGTATGGTACTGGGTATGGTACCTGGGTATGGTACCTGGGTATGGGCATCTGAGTATGGTACCTGGGTATGGTACCTGGGTATGGTACCTGGTATGGTACCTGGGTATGGTACCTGGGTATGGCATCTGGGTATGGTACCTGGGTATGGTACCTGGGTATGGTACCTGGTATATGGTACCTGGTATATGGTACCTGGTATATGGTACCTGGTATATGGTACCTGGTATATGGTACCTGGGTATGGTACCTGGTATATGGTACCTGGGTATGGTACCTGGTATATGGTACCTGGGTATGGGCATCTGGGTATGGTACCTGGGTATGGTACCTGGGTATGGTACCTGGGTATGGTACCTGGGTATGGGCACCTGGGTATGGGCACTGGGTATGGTACCTGGGTATGGTACCTGGGTATGGTACCTGGGTATGGTACCTGGTATATGGTACCTGGGTATGGGCATCTGGGTATGGTACCTGGGTATGGTACCTGGGTATGGTACCTGGGTATGGTACCTGGGTATGGTACCTGGGTATGGTACCTGGGTATGGTACCTGGGTATGGGCATCTGGGGAAATCTCCGTGGCATTAGCCTTTGAGCCTGTGGTGGGTGAGGACCCGTTACCCCGGGACACAGGGCTAGTGTGACACCCGGGTTACCACAGTTACCTTCCCCAGGTTTCCCCAGGTACCCATTTATCCACCAACCCCGTAAAAAGGGATGAACAGCTGGGTGGGCTGCACGCCGACTGTCCTGGCCCAGATTCCAACCTGGGCCCGCAGATTTGTAGCCAGGCACACTAGCCACTACACCACGGAGGCGATATAACAATAAGCTGGTGGAAGGGGAAAAAAGGAGAGACAGAGAGACACCCACACCCACACACACACCCACACCACCCACACCCACACACACACCCACACCCACACACACACCCACACCCACACCCACAGACACACACCCACCACTCACCATTTTCTTTCCTAAACCTGGCAATGAACTTTTTAGGCGCAATGCTGCCGACTTTCTTCTTCTGCGTTGCGATGCTGTAGAAGAGGTCGGCGAGGCAGGCGAGGAGGGTCTCCTTGGTGCGCTTGTTCTTGGCCTTGTACTCCAAGATCTTCTCCCTGAAGGGCTTGCAGAAGTACAGGGCTTGTAGCACACTGTTGATGTAGCACGTGTTGCCGAACTGTAGAGAGGGGAGAGAGAGAGAGGGAGAGTTTTTCACTTAGAAGTATATATTAACATAGATATGTAAATAAAAACCTAATGTGGGCCCCAAACTTCCCCAAAAACTAAAGTTAATAAAAAAACCTTTCCCAAAGGGTTTTGGCTGGGGTTTAAAACCCTTTCGTTTAAAACTCAAACAACTTGGTAAATTTAAATTTGAAAGGTAAAACTAAAGTTTAATACTAAAATATCCCTACGGGCCCAAAATACCTTTTGCCCCCCCTTAAACGCTAGTTGGGGACAGTAGTTAAAATTTTCCCAAACCCAAACAGGGGGAGTACAGCCCCCCTGACCCCCCTTCTGTTATTATTAATTTCCAAGAATGTCAGGGTAAAAAAACCCCCAGGGGTTTTGGGGCCCCGGAACCACACTTTGACGGGGCCCGATTTTAGTGCCTCTTTGGCGGGGAACGGGTTTTCCGGCCGATTCCCCCTTCCCCAGCTCCCAAGGCTTTGGCCCCCCCCTGGGGGGGGGGGGGGGGGGGGACGAGGAAGAGAGAGAGAGGAGGGGAGAAGAAAAGTGAAAAGAGAGAGGAGAGAGAGAAGAAGGGGGAAGGGAAAATGGAGGAAAAGAGGGGATGCCAGGGGAAGAGAGAGAGAGAGATTGATACATCAGTACAAACAGCCAGTGATATAAGCCAGCCACACAGCCCCCTCCCCCACACCCTAAAAAAAAGACAACAAATAACGGGGGTTATAATAACAAAAAAATAATAATTAAAAACCCAACAAACAAACAAACACCCCAAAAAAATATCCCCCTTTTCCACCGGAAAAAAATCACAAAAAACATGATGACACAAATACAGTCAAAATGGATTACAGGAAGTTTTGACGGAATGCACTTTTGACCGTAGAAAATGTAAGTTTTGACGGAAAAGAAAATTTTAAATTTTGCCGGTAGAAAAGGGAATTTTTGGGACGGTAGAAAATGAAATTTTTGCCCGGTAGAAAATGTAAGTTTGACCGTAGAAAATGAAGTTTTGACTTTAGAAAATGAAAATTTTTGGGGCGGTTAGAAAATGAAAATTTTTGACGGAAAGAAAATGAAAAGTTTGACGGTGAAAATGTAAGTTTGAGGGTTTTAGAAAATGTAATTTTTTAGGGGAAAAAAAATTTTTTTAAGTTTGACGGTTAGAAAATGTAAGTTTTGACGGTAAAAAAATGAAAAGTTTTGACGGAACCCACTTTTGACCGTAAAAAAATGTAAGTTTTGACGGAAAGAAAATGTAATTTTTGACGTAAAAAAATTTGTAAGTTTTGACGGTAGAAAATGTAAGTTTTGACGGAAATAGAAAATGGAATTTTTGAGGGGGTTAGAAATTGTAATTTTTTGACGGAATGCATTTTAGCCGTAGAAAATGTAAGTTTTGCCCCCCCCCCCCTTAGAAAATGAAAGTTTTTGACGGAACCCATTTTTTGACCGTAAAAAAAAGTAAGTTTTGACGGTAGAAAATGAAAGGGTTTGGGAGGGTTTTTAGAAAAAGGGTAATTTTTTGAGGGGAAAATCATTTTTGACCGAAAAAATGTAAGTTTAAACGGTAGAAAATTTTAATTTTTGAGGGAAAATCCCACTTTTACCGTTAGAAAATGTAATTTTTGACGGAGAAAATGTAAGTTTTAAAGGGGAATCCCACTTTACCGTAGGAAAATGAAGTTTTGACGGTAGAAAATGTAAGTTTTGACGGAATGCACTTTTGACCGTAGAAAATGTTAATTTTTGGACGGGTTAAAAGGAAAAAATGTAATTTTTTTGAGGAATGCACTTTTGACCGAGAAAAGGGAATTTTTGGGGAAGGTAGAAAAATGTAAATTTTTGACGGAATCCCACTTTTGACCGTAGAAAATGCAATTTTTTTGACGGGTAGAAAATGAAAATTTTGAGGGGGAATTTGCATTTTTTGACCTTTGGGAAAAGTAAGTTTTGACGGTTAGAAAATATAATTTTTGAGGGAAATTTGCACTTTTTGACCCGAAAGAAAATGTAATTTTTTGCCCGGAAAGAAAATGTAAGTTTTTGAGGGTAAAATTAAAGGATAAAAATGTAAGGTTTTGACGGTAGAAAATGTAATTTTTTGACGGGTTGAAAATGTAAGTTTTAGGATTGGGATAAAAAAATGTAAGTTTTGACGTGGGAAAAAGAAAGTTTTGACCTTTTAAAAAATTGTAAGTTTTGACGGAAAGAAAATGTAAGTTTTGACGCGAGAAAATGAAAAATTTTTTGCCCGGGTAAAATAAAAAAATGAAAAGTTTTGAGGGAATGCCCCTTTTTGACCGTAGAAAATGTAATTTTTGAGGGGAAAAATTTAAAGTTTTCTAGAAAATGAAAAGTTTTTGCCCCGGAATGAAATTTTTTGACCGTAAAAAAGAAAAATTTTAAAAAGTTTTTTGCCCAAATGCCAACAAAAATGGGCCCGGTGAAAAGGGGGGGAAGATTTTGCCGTAAAAAATTTTAGGGAAATAAAAAATGAAAGGAAATTTTGCCTTCCTTAAGTTTTTTTTTTTGGGGACCATTTTAGAAAATGAAATTTTTCCCGGAAAAGTTTTGACGGAATGACTTTTGACCGTAAAAAAATTAAAGGAAATTAGAAAATGTAATTTTTGGAGGGGTAAAAAAAATAGAAAATGAATTTGCCCGGAAAAAGGGGACTGAAATGTTTTTGCCCTTTTTTTTTTTTAGAAAAAAAAAAGTAATTTTTGAGGGTTTAAAAAATTTGTAAGTTTTGACGGAACCCCATTTTTGGACCTGGTTTAAAAAAAATGTAAGTTTTGACCGGTAAAAAAAATGTAAGTTTTGACGGAATCCCACTTTTAAACCTTTAAAAAAAATGTAAGTTTTGACGGTAGAAAATTTTAAGTTTTGACGGAAGGGAAATTTTGACCGTAGAAAATGTAAATTTTTGAGGGTTTAGAAAATGAAAAGTTTTGACGGAAAAGGACTTTTGCCCTTTAGAAAATGTAAGTTTTTGAGGTAAGAAAATGTAAGTTTTGACGGGTAGAAAATTTGTAATTTTTGACGGAAAAGGAATTTTTGAGGGGTAGAAAATGTAATTTTTGAGGGTTTAGGAAAATGTTTTTACTGTAGAAAATGAAAAGTTTTGAGGTAAAAAATTTTAATTTTTGACGGTTGAAATTGGTTTGCCCCGGTAGAAAATGTAAGTTTTGACGGTAGAAAATGTAAGTTTTGACGGAAAAAGAATTTTGCCCGCTTAAAAAAAGTAATTTTTTGACGGTAGAAAATGTAAGTTTTGAGGGGAAAAAATGAATTTTGCCCGGTTTAAAAAAATGAAAGTTTTGACGGTAGAAAAGTAATTTTTGACGGTAGAAAAATTTTAATTTTTGCCCGGTAGAAAATGAAAAAGTTTTGGGCCCGTAAAAAAAATGTTTTTTTTGGGAGGGTAGAAAATGTTAAAGTTTAAACGGTAAAAGAAAATGTAAGTTTTGAGGGTAGAAAATGTAATTTTTTGCCCGGTAAGAAAATTTTTTAATGTTTTGCCCGGTAGAAAAGGGTAAGTTTTGAGGTAGAAAATTAAAGTTTTGACGGAAAAATGAATTTTGACGGAGAAAATGTAATTTTTTGACGGTAGAAAATGAAAGTTTTGACGGAAGAACTTTGGGGAAAAAGGAAAGTTTTGAGGGTAGAAAATGAAATTTTTTGGGACGGTTTGGGCAAAAATGTAAGTTTTGCCGGTAAAAAATTTGAAAGGGTTTTTGACGGTAGAAAAGAAAGTTTTGACGGTTTAGAAAAAAAAATTTTCCCCCAAAAATGTTTTTGAGGGTTTAGAAAATGTAAGTTTTGACGGTAGAAAATGTAAGTTTTGACGGAAAGAAAATTTTAATTTTTGAGGGAAAGAAAATGTAATTTTTTGACGGTAAAAAATGTAAGTTTTAAACGTAAAAAATGAAAAAGTTTTGACGGAAGAAAATGTAATTTTTGAGGGGAAAAAAGAATTTTGGGACGGTAAAAAAATGAAAAGTTTTCCCGGTGGGAAAATGTAAGTTTTGCGGAATGCACTTTTGACGGTAGAAAAAATGTAATTTTTGAGGGTTTAAAAATGAAGTTTTGAGGGAAATTTGAAATTTTGACGGAAAAAAAAATGTAAGTTTTTGACGGTGGGAAAATGAAGTTTTGAGGGAAAAAAGGGAATTTTTGGCGGGTAGAAAATGTAATTTTTGACAAGGAAAGGAAAATGAAAGGGTTTTGAGGAAAGAAAATGTAAGTTTTGACGGAAAGAAAATGAAGTTTTGCCCCTTGTGTTTTTAGAAAATGTAAGTTTTGACGGTAGTAAAAAATTTGTAATTTTTTGAGGGGGTAGAAAATGTAAGTTTTAAAGGGTTAGAAAAATTTTAAATTTTTTGAGGGTGGGAAAATGAATTTTTTTGACGGTAGAAAAAATGAATTTTTGACGTAGAAAATTTTAATTTTTGGGACGGAAAGAAAAATGTAATTTTTAAAGGTTAGAAAATGTAAGTTTTGAGGGTAAAATAGAAAATTTTAAGTTTTGACGTGGTAAAAAAAAAAAAGGGAATTTTTGACGGAAATGCACTTTTAAAAAGCGTTTTTTAGAAAATGAATTTTTGACGGTAGAAAAAAAATTTGGGGGAAAAATGTAAGTTTTGAGGGAAAAAATGAATTTTGGCGTAGAAAATGAAAAGTTTTGACGGAAAGAAAATGTAAGTTTTTAGGGTTAAAAAAAGTTAATTTTTGGACGGTAAAAAAGGGAAAAAGTTTTACGGTAGAAAATAAAGGGTTTGCCCCGGTAAAAAAATGTAATTTTTTGACGGTAGAAAATGAAAGGGTTTTTGACGGTTTGAAAATGTAATTTTTGAGGTAGAAAAGGGAAATTTTTGCCCCCCTGAAAATGAAAAGTTTAAACGGTAGAAAATGTAAGTTTTGCCGGTAAAAAAATGTAAGTTTTGAGGGTAAGAAAATGAAATTTTTTGACGGGTAGAAAAGTAAGTTTTGGAGGGTGAAATGTAAGTTTTTGAGGGAAAAAAAAAATTTTTAAAGTTTTGACGAAGTAAAAAATTAATAGGAAAAAAGTAATTTTTAAACGGAATGCATTTTGACGTAGAAAATTTGTAATTTTCCCCCCCCCCCCCCGGAAAGGAAAAAAAGGGTAATTTTTGAGGGAATGCACTTTTGAGGGTTAGAAAATGTAATTTTTGGAGGGTTTTAGAAAATGTAAGTTTGGGACGGAAAGAAAGTAAGTTTTGCCCCGGTAGAAAATGAAGTTTTGACGGTGGGAAAAAATTTTGAAGTTTTGAGGTAGAAAATGAAAAGTTTTGAGGGGTAGAAATTTTAAGTTTTGAGGGTGAAAATGAAAAGGGTTTTGAGGGGTTAAAAAAATGTAATTTTGAGGTAGAAAATGTAAGTTTTGCCCGGGTAAAAAAAAATTGAAATTTTTGACGGTAAAAAATTTGAAATTTTTGGGACGGTAAAAAAAAGTAAGTTTTGAAGGAGTAAAAAAATGTAATTTTTGAGGGTTTAGAAAATGGGCAAGAATTTTGGGACGGAGAAAAATGTAAGTTTTGACGGTAGAAAATTTTAAATTTTTGGAGGGAAAAAATGAATTTTGACGGTGGGAAAATGAAAGTTTTGAGTAGAAAATGTAAGTTTTGACGGAACCCCTTTTTAGGAAAAAATGAATTTTTAAAAATGAAAAGTTTTGACGGAATCCATTTTTGCGGTAAAAAATGAAAAAAATTTTTTTTGGGCCGGGTTTTTAAATAAAAAAGTAAGTTTTGACAGAAAATGAATTTTGACGGTAAAAAAAGAAAAGTTTTGACGGTTAAGAAAATGAAAATTTTTGGGGGGGAAAAAATAAAATTTTGCCCGGTGGGAAAATGTAAGTTTTGACGGTAAAAAAATTGTAAGTTTTTTGACGGTTAAAAAAATGTAAATTTTTGAGGGTAGAAAATGTAAGTTTTGAGGGTTTAAAAAAAAATGTAAGTTTTGACTTTAAAAAAATGTAAAAAAAGAAAAAATTTTTGCCCGGTAAAAAAATGTAAGTTTTGAGGGGCCTTTTTAGGAAAAATGAAAAAGTTTTGACGGTTAAAAAAGGGTTAATTTTGGAGGGAAATTTTTCGAAAAAATGTAATTTTTTTGAGGGTTTAAAAAAATGTAATTTTTTTTTTGAGGGTTAAAAAATGTTAAGTTTTGACGGGTTTTGGGAAAATGTAAGTTTGAGGGTTTTAAGAAAATGAATTTTTGACGGTAGAAAATGTAAGTTTTGGGGGGGAAAAAATGAATTTTGACGGTAGAAAAATGAAAATTTTTGACGGTGGGAAAATGAAGTTTTGACGGAAAATGAATTTTGACGGTAAGAAAAGGTAATTTTTGACGGTAAAAGAAAATTAAAGTTTTGACGAAAAAAGAATTTTTGAGGGTTAGAAAAAATTGTAAGTTTTGAGGGAAAAAAGAAATAGAAAATGTAAGTTTTGGGGGAAAAAATGAATTTGGACGGTAAAAAAATGTAAGTTTTGACGGGTAAAAAAATGTAATTTTTGCCCGGTCCCCCCGACTAGAAAAATGAAGTTTTGACGGTGAAAATGAAAATTTTTGAGGGAACCCTTTAGGAAAAATGTAAGTTTTAAACGGTAAAAAATGTAAGTTTGACGGTAAAAAAATGTAAGTTTTGAGGGTAGAAAAGTAAGTTTGAGGGTAGAAAATGAAAAGTTTTTGACGGTGGAAAATGAAAGTTTTGCGGTAGAAAATGAAAAATTTTTTGGACGGAGAAAATGTAAGTTTTGAGGGTTTAAAAAAGTAAGTTTTGAGGGTTTTGGGAAAAGTAATTTTTTGACGGAAAATGCATTTTGAGGGGTTTAGAAAAGAATTTTTGACGGTAGAAAATGAATTTTCAAAAATGTTTTTGACGGAAAATGTTTAATTTTAAACCGGCTAGAAAATGTAAGTTTTCCCCCGGGGAGAAAATGTAAGTTTTGGGGGAAGGCTAGAAAATGAAAAGTTTTGCGGTAGAAAAAATTAAGTTTTAAAGTTTTGGGGCCGGTAGAAAAGGGTAAGTTTTGACGGTAGAAAATGTAATTTTTGCCCCGGGGTTAGAAAATGTAATTTTTGACGGTAGAAAATGTAAGTTTTGACGGTAAAAATGTAATTTTTGCCCCGGAAAGAAAATGTAAGTTTGACCGGGGAAAAATGAATTTTGAGGGTTTAGAAAATGTAAATTTTTGACGGCTTAAAAAATGTAAGTTTTGTTTTTTCCTAGAAAATGAAATTTTGACGGTAGAAAATGTAAGTTTTGGGGTAGAAAAAAATGTAATTTTTGAGGGCTTAGAAAATGAAAGTTTTGAGGGGCCAAGGTAGAAAATGTAAGTTTTGAGGGAAAAGAAAAGTAAGTTTTGAGGGGAATGCACTTTTGACGGTAGAAAATGAAAGGGTTTTGCCCCCGTAGAAAATTTTAAGGGTTTGGGGGGAAAAAAGAATTTTGACGGTAAAAAAATGTAAGTTTTGACGGTAAAAAAATTTAAGTTTTGACGGTAAAAAAATGTAAGTTGGGGGGAGGGTTTTAGAAAATGAAATTTTTTGGACGGGGGAAAATGTAAGTTTTGAGGTAGAAAATGAAAGTTTTGAGGGTAGAAAAGGGAAGGGTTTTGACTTAAGGAAAATGAAAATTTTTGACGGTAAAAAATGTAATTTTGACGGAAAGGAAAAGTAATTTTTGACGGTAAAAAAATGTAATTTTTGACGGTAGAAAATGTTTTTTAAGGAAGACGAGGTAAAAAATTTGTAAGTTTTGCCGGTAGAAAATTTTAATTTTTGGGAGGGTAAAAAATTTAATTTTTGCGGGGTTTAAGTTTCCCCCTTAAAAACGGGAATTTTTTGGGGCATTTTTGCCTGAAAAAAAAAAGGTTTTTTTTTTTACTTAAAACCTTTTCCCGGCCTGGGTTTCCTTTTTTTTAAAAATAATTTTAAAAAAAGAATTTGGGAAAAATTAATTTTTGAGGTTGAAAAGAACGTTTGAAACGAATTTGGCCGGGAGAAAAGAAGTGTTTCTAAAAAAAATTAATTTAGATAACTTTTTGGGGTGGGAAATGTTTTTGCCTGGGGAAATGAATTTTGACAAAAAATGAAAATTTTTTGACGGTAAAAAATTTGTAATTTTAAATTTTGGACGGTAAAAAAAATGAAAATTTTTGGGGGGGTAAAAAAATGTAAAGTTTTGACGGAAAATGATTTTGAGGGTTTTTAAGAAAATGTAAGTTTTGACGGAAAGGAAAAATAAAAAGTTTGAGGCAAAAAATGAATTTTGACGGTGGGAAAAGTAAGTTTTGACGGTAGAAAATGTAATTTTTTGGCCCCTTTAAAAAATGAATTTTGGGGGGTAGAAAATTTTAAGTTTTGACGGTTTAGAAAATGTAATTTTTGACGGAAAATGAATTTTTGAGGTTAAAAAATGTAATTTTTGACGGTAGAAAAGAAAGGGTTTTTGACGGTAAAAAAAATTGTAATTTTGGGACTTTTTAGAAAATGAAGTTTTGACGGTTTTTTAAGAAAAAAAATGTAATTTTTGGGCCCGGTAAAAAATTTTAATTTTTGACGGTTTTTAGAAAATGAATTTTTTGGCGGTAGAAAATGAAATTTTTTTTGAGGGGGGAAAAAATGTAAGTTTTGACGGTAGAAAATGTAATTTTTGCCCGGTAAAAAATTTAATTTTTTGCCCGGTTTTTAGAAAATTGAAAATTTTGGGACGGTAAAAAAAGGGGGGTTTTGCCCGGGGTAGAAAAATAAAAAGGGGTAAAAAATTAAGGAAAAAATGAAAAGTTTTGACGGAAAATGAATTTTGGGGTTTGGGAAAAATTAATTTTTTGGAGGGGGAATTAGAAAATGTAATTTTTGACGTAAAAAATGAATTTTGCCCGGTAAAAAAGGTGGGGTTTTGAGGGTAGAAAAATTAATTTTTGACGGTAAAAAAATGTAATTTTTTAAAGGGGTAGAAAAAATTTTGGGAAATTAAAGAAAAGTAAGTTTTAAAAGGGTTTTAGAAAATGTAAGTTTTGAGGGGTTAAATCATTTAGGAGAAAATGTTAAGTTTTGAGGGAAAAGAAAAAATTGAAAAGGGTTTTGCCCGGTTTAGAAAAGGTAAGTTTTGAGGGTAGAAAATGAAATTTTTGAGGGAAAAATTGAATTTTGGGGTTTAAAAAAAATGAAATTTTTGACGGTAGAAAATGTAAGTTTTGCCCGGTAGAAAATGTAAGTTTTTGGGGTTTGGGAAAATTTTAATTTTTTGGGACGGAAAGAAAATGAAGTTTTGACGGTAAAAAAAATGTAAGTTTTGACGGGTTGTTAATTTTAAAACTAGAAAATGAAAATTTTTGGACGGAAAAAGTGGAGGAAAAATGTAATTTTTGCCCCGGGAAAATTGTTTTTGACGGTAAAAAATGTAAGTTTTGAGGGAGAAAAGGGAAGTTTGCGGGGGGGAAAATGAATTTTGACCCCCTTTTGGGTAAAAAAAAATGAAGTTTTGACGGTAAAAATTTAAATTTTGCAATTTTTTGACGGTAGAAAATGTAATTTTTTTGACTTTAGAAAATGTAAGTTTTGACGGGAATGTTTTTTTAAAAAATTTTTTTAAAAATTTTAAAAAATGTAAGTTTGAGGGGTTTTTGTTTTCTTTTAAAAAATTTTAAGTTTTATAGAAAATGTAATTTTTTTGAGGGGAAAAAATTTTTGGACGGTAAAAAAGGAAAAAGGTTTTGACTTTTTAGTTTTAAGTTTTCGGGAAAATGTAAGTTTGAGGGGAAAAAATGAATTTTGGGCCCGGTTAGAAAATGTAATTTTTGGGAGGGTGGGAAAAATGTAATTTTTTTTTGACGGTAGGAAAAAAGGAAAAATGTAATTTTTGAGGGTTTTAAAAAGTAATTTTTGAGGAGATGGGGAAAAGGAATTTTTGATTAAAAGTAATTTTTTGAGGGAATTTTGCATTTTTTGACGGAAAGGAAAAAAATGTAATTTTTTTGAGGGTTTGAGAAAATGAAAGGGTTTTGCCCGGAAAAGCACTTTTTAAAAATGTTTTGGGAAAAATGTAAGTTTTGACGGTTTTTAAAAAAATGTAAGTTTTGATTTTTAAAAAAAGAAAATTTTGACGGGTAGAAAATGAAAGTTTTGACGGTAGGAAAAGGGTAAGTTTTGACGGTAAAAAAATTTGAATTTTTGGAGGGGGTTAAAAAAATGTAAGTTTTGAGGGTTCCCTTTGGGTAGAAAATGAAATTTTTTTGACGGAGGAATTTTAGAAAAATGTAAGTTTTGAGGGGGTAGAAAAATTTTAAGTTTTGCCCGGTTTTAAAAAAATGTAATTTTTGACGGTAAAAAAATGTAATTTTTGACGGTAAAAAAGGGGGGAATTTTTGGGTGGAAAATGTAATTTTTTCCGGTTAAAAAAAATGTGAAGTTTTGAGGGGAAGCACTTTTGACGGTAGAAAATGTAATTTTTGGGACGGTTAAGGCGGAAGAAAAAAATGAAATTTTTTTGAGGGTTAGAAAAATGAAAGTTTTAAAAGGGGGTTATTTTGAAGGTGGGAAAAATAAAAAGTTTTGCCCGGTTAAAAATTTTTTTGGGAAGGGTTTGGGAAAAATGAAGTTTAAAGGGGAATGCATTTTTTGACGGTAGGAAAAAAATTTTGGTTAAAAGTTTTGGAGGGAAATTTGCACTTTTGCCCCGTAGAAAATGTAATTTTTAAACGGTAGAAAATGTAATTTTTGACGGGGGGAAAATGAAATTTTTTTTTTTGAGGGTTTAGAAAATGAAAAGTTTTGAGGGGCGGATAGAAAATGTAAGTTTTGGGGTTAGAAAAGTAATTTGGGGTTGGGGACGGAAAGAAAATTTGTAAGTTTTGACTTTAAAAAAATTGTAAATTTTTTGAGGGAAAAAAATTGTTAAGTTTTTTAAACGGAAAAATTGAAGGGTTTTGACGGTAGAAAATGAAAGTTTTTTGACGGAAAATGAATTTTTGACGGTAAAAAAAAGAAGTTTTGAGGGGAAGAAAATGAAGGGTTTTGAGGGTTAAAAAATGTTTTTGCCAAAAATGTAATTTTTTGACGGAAAATGAATTTTGCCCGGTAGAAAATGTAATTTTTTGACGGTAGGAAAATGTAAGTTTTGGCCCGGGAGAAAATGAAAGGGTTTTGACGGTCCTTTTAGAAAATGTAAGTTTTGCGGAAAATGTTTTTTGACGGTTTAAAAAAATGTAATTTTTTGACGGTAAAAAAATGTAATTTTTGAGGGTTTAGAAAATGTAATTTTTTGAGGGAAAAGCATTTTTTTGACGTAGGAAAAATTTTAAAGTTTTGGACGGTAAAAAAATTTGAAATTTTTGGGGGAAAAAATGAATTTTGCCCGGTTGGGAAAATGTAAGTTTTGACGGTAAAAATGAAGTTTTGACTTAAAAATGAAAGTTTTGGGGAGAAAAAATTTGGGAAGAAAATTTTAATTTTTGCCGGGTAAAAAAATGTAATTTTTGAGGGTTTAGAAAATGTAAAGGTTTTGACGGTAGAAAATGTAATTTTTGTAAACCGGGTAGAAAATGAAATTTTTGACGGTGGGGAAAAGTAAGTTTTGAGGTAAAAAAATGTAAGTTTTGACGGTTTTAGAAAAAATTTTTTAAGTTTTTTTACGGTAGAAAATGTAATTTTTGGGGGGTTAGAAAATTTTTAAGTTTTGCCCAAGACGGGTAGAAAATGTAAGTTTGGGAAAGGGTTAGAAAATGTAAGTTTTGCAGGGTAGAAAAGAAAATTTTTGACCACCGGTAGAAAATGTAAGTTTTGACGGTAAAAAAAAGGGGTTTAAAGTTTTGACGTAGAAATGTAAGTTTTGACGGTAGAAAAGTAATTTTTTTAGGGTTAAAAAAAGTAAGTTTGACGGTAGAAAATGTAAGTTTTGCCCGGGAAAGGGAATTTTAGGAAAAATGAAAAGTTTTGCGGTAGAAAAAGAAAATTTTTCCCCCCCGGTAGAAAAATGTAAGTTTTGACGGTAAAAAATTAAGGAAAAAAATTAAGTTTTGACGGTAGAAAATGTAAGTTTTGACGGTAGAAATGTAAGTTTGACTTAAAAGAAAAATGTAAGTTTAAAGGGAAAAAATGAATTTTGAGGGTAGAAAATGAAATTTTGCCCGGTAGAAAAATGTAAGTTTTGACGGAAAAGGGAATTTTTGACGGTAAAAAAATTTTAATTTTTGACGGTAGAAATTTTAAGTTTTTGCCGGAAAAAAATTTTTGACGGTAGAAAATGTAATTTTTGGAGGGTGGGAAAATGTAAAATTTTTGGGACGGTTAAAAAAAAAATGTAAGTTTTGCGGTAGAAAAGTAATTTTTGCGGTAAAAAATGAAAAGTTTTGCCGGTGGGGAAAAATGTAAGTTTTGAGGGAGAAAAAAGGTAATTTTTGCGGTAGAAAATGTAATTTTGGAGGGTTTTAAGAAAATGTTTTAAAGGTTTTGACGGTAGAAAAATGAAAGGGTTTTGAGGGTGGGAAAAGTAAGTTTTGACACGGTAGAAAATGTAATTTTTGGAGGGTTTTGGGAAAATGTAAGTTTTGACGGAAGCACTTTTGAGGGTAGAAAATGAATTTTTGACGGTAGAAAAATGTAAGTTTTAAACGGAAAAAAAATTTTTGGCCCGGGTTAGAAAATGTAAAGTTTTGACGGGAAAAAAATTTTAGGAAAAAATTGTAAGTTTTGGGGTTTTAAAAAATGTAAGTTTTGACGGAAAGGAAAATGAAAATTTTTGAGGGTTAGAAAAAATTGGGGTAAAAAGTTTTTGACGGTAGAAAAATGAAAAGTTTTGAGGGTTTGGGAAAATGTAATTTTTGGGAGGGTTTTGAAAATGAAAAGGGGGTTTTTGACGGTAAAAAAATGAAATTTTTGGAGGGTTTTAGAAAATGAAAAGTTTTGACGGTAGAAAAAATGTAATTTTTGACGGTAGAAAATGAAATTTTTGCCCGGTTTAGAAAATGAAAGTTTTGACGGTAAAAAAATGAAGTTTTGACGGTAAAAATGAAAGTTTTGAGGGTTTTTTTAAAAAGGAATTTTAGTTTTTTTTTTTGGGCCCTTAGAAAATTTTAAGTTTTTGGGGGGAAAAAATGAAGTTTTGCCCCCCCCCGGTAAAAAAGGGGTTTAACGTTTTGAGGGTTTAGAAAAATTTTAATTTTTTGAGGGAAAAAATGAATTTTGAGGGTTTTAAAAAAGTAATTTTTTTTGGACGGTAAAAAAAATGAAAATTTTTGACGGAAAATGAATTTTGAGGGTAGAAAAATTTAAAAGTTTTGAGGGTTTTAGAAAATGAATTTTTGGACGGAATGAAATTTTGACGGTAGAAAATGTAATTTTTGACGGTTAGAAAAGGGAATTTTTGACGGAAAAATTTTTTTGTTTTTAAAAAATGTAAAAGTTTTGGGACGGTAAAAAAATGTAAGTTTTGGGGAAAAAAAGAATTTTGACGGTAGAAAATTTTAAGTTTTGAGGGTTTAGAAAATGTAAGTTTTTGACGGTAAAAAAATGTAAGTTTTGACGGAAAAATGAATTTTGCCCGGTAGAAAAGAAAAGTTTTAAAGGTAGAAAATGGAATTTTTGACCCGTAAAAAAAATGTAATTTTTGAGGGTTTAGAAAATGTAAGTTTTGACGGAAAATGAATTTTTGAGGAAAGAAAATGTAATTTTTGACGGTGTTTAGAAAATGAAAAGTTTTGAGGGAAAGGGCCTTTTTGACGGTAGAAAATGTAAGTTTTGACGGGGTTTAGAAAAGGGAATTTTTGACGGTAAAAAATGTAATTTTTGGGGTTTTAGAAAATGTAATTTTTGGACGGTAGAAAAAATTGAAAGTTTTGAGGGGAAAAAAGAAAATGAATTTTTGACGGTTTTAGGAAAAAGGTAATTTTTGGACGGAGAAAAAAGGGAATTTTTGACGGTAGAAAATGAAAGTTTTGAGGGGAAAAAAAATGTAAGTTTTGAGGGTTAAAAAAATGAATTTGGGGGGACGGTAAAAAATGTAAGTTTTGGAGGGTAGAAAATGTAAGTTTTGAGGGTAAAAAATGAAATTTTTGGGAACGGTAGAAAATGAATTTTTTGACGGTAGAAAAGTAAGTTTGACGGTAGAAAAAGTAATTTTTGAGGGAAAAAATGAATTTTGAGGGTAAAAAAAGGGTAAGTTTTGGGGTTTTTAAAAAAATGTAATTTTTGACGGAAAATGAATTTTGGGAGGGTTTAAAAAGGGGGTAAGTTTTGACGGTAGAAAAATTTGGGAAGTTTTTGGACGGTAAAAAATGAAAAGTTTTGACGGTAAAAAAAAGGGTAAGTTTTGAGGGAACATTTAAGAAAATGTAATTTTGGACGGTAAAAAATTTGGAATTTTTGACGGAAAAGGAATTTTGACGGTAAAAAAGTAAGTTTTTGGGGTTTTAGAAAATGAAAATTTTTTGGACGGAATGAAAATTTTTTGGCCCGGAAAAAATGAATTTTGAGGGTAGAAAATGTAATTTTTGAGGGTTTTAAAAAATGTAAGTTTTGAGGGGTTGAAAATTTAAAAAAAATGTAAGTTTTGACGGAAAATGAATTTGAGGGGAAAAAAAAAGGGAAGTTTTTGGAGGGTTTTTAGAAAATGAAATTTTTTGCCCGGAATGCATTTTTGACGGTGGGAAAAATGAAGTTTTGACGGTAGAAGAAAATGTAATTTTTTGAGGGGTTTAGGTAAAAAAAAGGGAATTTTTGGACGGTAAAAAATTGTAATTTTTGGCCGGTGAAAAAGGAAAATTTTTGAGGGTTTAAAAAAATTTTAGGAAAAAATGTAAGTTTTGAGGGTTTAGAAAATGTAATTTTTGACGGTAGAAAAGAAAAGTTTTGGGAGGGGTTAGAAAATGTAAGTTTTGAGGGTTTAAAAAAATTGTAAGTTTTGACTTTTGGTAGAAAATGAAAGGTTTGAGGGTAGAAAATGTAATTTTTTGACGGGAAATTTAATTTTTAGGAAAAATAAGTTTTAAACGGAATGCATTTTTGGGCCCCCGGTAAAAAATGTAAGTTTTTGAGGGTAGAAAAATGTAATTTTTGGAGGGTTTAGAAAAAAGGGTAAGTTTTGACGGGAATGAAATTTTTGAGGGTTTAGAAAATGTAATTTTTGGGAGGGAAAATGAAATTTTTTGAGGGCAGAAAATGTAATTTTTGACCGGAAGGCATTTTTTTGCGGTAAAAAGGGGGAAGTTTTGCGGTGGGAAAATTTTGTAATTTTTTGACTTTTTAGAAAATGTAAGTTTTGACGGTAGAAAATGTAAGTTTTGACGGTAGAAAATGTAAGTTTTGACGGTAGAAAATGTAAGTTTTGACGGTAGAAAATGTAAGTTTTGACGGTAGAAAATGTAAGTTTTGACGGAAGCATTTTTGCCCGGTTTTAGAAAAGGGAATTTTTGGAGGGGAAATGCATTTTTGAGGGGTAGAAAATGAAATTTTTTGACTTTTTAGAAAATTTTAATTTTTGACGGTTTTTGGGAAAAAGGGAAAATTTTTGAGGGAAAAAGCACTTTGGAACCTAGAAAATTTTAAGTTTTGCCCGGTAGAAAAATGAAGTTTTGAGGGTAAAAAAAATGTAATTTTTGACGGTTTTAAAAAATTTGTAATTTTGGGGGAATGCTTTTTTGGGACGGTGGGAAAATTTTAAGTTTGACGGTGGAAAAATGTAAAGTTTGTTTGGGACGGTAGGAAAATGTAATTTTTGGGACGGAAGCACTTTTACGGTAGAAAAATGTAATTTTTTGACGGTAAAAAATGTAATTTTTGAGGGTTTAGAAAATGTAAAGTTTTGAGGGGGAAATCCCCACTTTTGACGGTTTAGAAAATGTAATTTTTTGAGGGTAAAAAATGTAAGTTTTGACGGTAGAAAAAATGTAAGTTTTGAGGAAAATGCACTTTTGACGGTTAGAAAATGTAATTTTTGACGGAATGCACTTTTGAGGTTTTAGAAAAAAAAATTTTTGACGGAATGCATTTTTGAGGGTAGAAAATTTTAAATTTTTGGCGGTAGAAAATGAAAGGGTTTTGAGGGTGGGAAAATTTTAAAGTTTTGACGGTAGAAAATGAAAAATTTTTTGAGGTTTAAAAAATGTAATTTTTAGGGGTTAGAAAATGTAATTTTTTTTGAGGGCGGGAAAATGTAAGTTTTGAGGGTTAGAAAATGTAAGTTTGGGAGGGTAGAAAATGAAGGGTTTTTGAGGGTTTTAGAAAATGTAATTTTTTGGAGGGAAAAGCACTTTTGACGGTTAAAAAAGTAATTTTTGACGGAATGCATTTTTAAACCGGTGGGAAAATGTAATTTTTGGACGGAAAGGGCCATTTTTTGACGGTTTTAGAAAATGAAATTTTTTTGAGGGAAATGCACTTTTGACGGAAAAAATGAAATTTTTGGACGGAATGCACTTTTGAGGGGTTTGAAAATTTTAAAGTTTTTGAGGGAATGCACTTTTGGGACGGTAGAAAAAAAATGTAAGTTTCGAGGGGAATTTGCATTTTCGACGGTAGAAAATGGAATTTTCGAGGGTTTTTTACCGGGGAACTCCGTTTTTTGAAAACTTGCAATGTGCACTTTAGAGTAAAACCAAAAGGGTATTTGCCTTTGGAGATTTTATTAAAAATAAAATACAAAGTTACTAGATCTTTGGCCCCCCAAAATTAAAGTAAAAAGCATATCCCGGGAAATTTGAGTGTCCTCCCCCCCGGGTCTTTGGGTCGCGCCGGAAAAAAAAAAAAAACGAGTAGGGGAAATTTAAAAACCTTTTATACTTCAGATACAAAGCATAAAACAACGCTGAAACAGGGTAGATTATACAGTCATGATATAAACTACTGTGTATCATCTTCAGTGGCACAGACACAGCAGTAGTGATGCCATCATTCGTAATATATGGCATCTGGCGACATTAGGGCAGGTGACGACTAAAGTGTTATCTACGGTAGGTAGTCTACTATTTCATTCTACCATAGTTTATATGGTACAATATTAATAATACTTCCATACTCTCTTAGCCCCCCTTCCCCCCCTTGTTTTTTGCACTACGCCTCGCCCCCTTATGAAAAACAGGGTGATTTAGACCAAGAAGTTATTAGTGAGGACACAAACACACCAAAATCTATTAGAATATAAATAAAAGGCTTGTTTTTATAGTAGCGGAAAGTTTTGAACCCAGAAATACCCCATTTTTACCCATTTAGCGTGCATATATTGCCTCTGCTTGGGTGTTATATCATGCAATACATCCCCACACCCTTTCTTACCCCTTACATAGCCTTGAATATTGCACGGGAACCCGTAAATTGAGGTAAAAAGCAGAAGAAAATAAGAGAAATAAGATAAGTGAAGCAAGAAATACCCAGTTTTTACCTATTTATCGTGCATATATTGTCTTTGTCAATGGGTAATATCATGCAATACAGCCCCACGCCCTTTCTTACCCCTTAAATAGCTTTGAATATTACACGGGGAGGCGTAAATTGAGGTATAAATGTAAGAATAAGGGTAAATTTCCAATATGGCCGCTGTGACGTCATCATGGACTAAATCAACTAGGACTAAATCAGAGCTTATCTTGATCTTTACATCCAACTCGAGCTAACTTTTCCCTTCATAATCAAATACATCAAATAATTAATAAATCAACACGGATAAAGTAAAATAATGATAAATAGGACACAATAAGCCTAAAAAAACAATGAAATAACGAAGAATTAATGAAATATCGTGTTTCAAAAGATCGCCATAAAAAACTCAAATTCGCCACAACAAAAATCGACTTTTTGACGAAGCCCTTATAAATCGTGAAAAAATATGAGCAAATAGTATATGATGTGTGTATCTTATAAACAGTAACAGATCCTCGTTTAATGTTGCAAGCAGGGAGCAACATATCTTTTGTTTTTTCGATAATTTTATCCTTTCAACCACTGAGTCAGATGTATTAGTTCACTAAACACGTGAAAACCACGTCCCATAGGTACACACAAACACACTGCGCCTGTAGGCATAGCTAATCACACACAAATAACCTCACCGCGCATTTAGAAGGAAGAATAAGATTGACGGTAAAGTGTAAACAAAGTGTTAAATAAAAAACCAAAATACAGCCACCAGGCGCGTGATTACTACATAAAACGATGCGGAAATATCGAAATATATTAAAACACACAAAAATCCCCCTATATTCAGGGTAAAAAAAGAATTATCAACAAAATATCGAAAAAAGTACGGAGTTACTAACTGCTTTAGTCATATTACTTTTACGAAGGCCTTAAACTCAGAGACTGTTTATGGATAAAGTCATAATAGAAACTCAGGTTTTCAATAAGGCATTGCAATCCTATATCGGTGCACGAATAAAAAAGTGATTATTCGTTTTGAAATGCGTAATTGGCACCTCGTAACATGGCGGCGAGGCCAGAGCCAATCAGAGGCCTCGCTACACTGAGAGCCAATCAGAGGCCTCGCTACATCTCTCAGCCAATCACCGTTCAGGAACCAACATGGCCGCCAAATTTGTTGTTTACCCAAGATATATAGACTTATTTAATGGGAAATAAGGTGAATTGTTCCCTTAAATACCTTATTTATGGCATTTTAGTGACAATAGGAGTAATTTTAGTGATAAATATAGGGTGGACGATAATACATTGCCGCCATATTAGCCTTTCAGCGTAATATTCTCCCTGAAATAAAGGACTGACCTTATTTTGATCCGGTAAATGGAATATTTTGACGTGTTTTCGCTAAGTGTCTCCCGCTGAATACTACAGAGACGTACCCAGGGTATACCTTGATGCGCTGATCCTAGGTTCGAGTCCCGTGTGGCCGAGATTAGCTTCTATGTACCACTGTGGCCCGCGCCGTACCCGTGGCCGAGGTTATAGTGGACGAGAACTGCGCGTTCACTCTTTAGGTCAGACACACACACTAGGGGGATAACACCTCACTCTTAGCCTCTCTCGCTTTACCACACACGCCACACCTGTCACTACACACCTGCACGGCCTCGCAACACACCTGTCGCCTGTGTACCACCGTAAGGAAATGACTTGGAATGTTCGACGATGCACTACCGTAGATAACACTATAGTCGCCAGTCACTCGCCACTACACTAATGTCGCCAGGCACAATATATTACGAATTCTAGCATCACTACAGACTTGTATGTGCCACTGAAGACATGTAGTGTGATGTACATAATATAAACTACTGTGCATGCCTCTTCAGTGACACATAAAGTCTGTAGTGATGCTAAAATTCGTAATATATTGTGCCTGGCGACATTAGTGCAGTGGCGAGTGACTGGCGTCCAACCTTCCTGTCATCTCCACTTATATAAAAGACACGAAATAGCGAAAAAGTAATTAATCTTGCATAAACACGTAAATACAACCTATACCCATTCCTTCAGTACAATAAAACACGATAATACAACACAACAAACAAACACAGCAATAAAACAGCCTAAAAATCATCTTCTCACCGAAAAACCACAAAAAAATATGATGACACAAATACGGTAAAAACCCACCACCAGAAATGCATCGCTAGAAAATTGCTTATATCTCTGGTATTACTAATTTATTCTATCTATGGTGTTATTGCCTGGTTTATCAAGTTATTCCTCTCTTCCTCACCATTTTACAGTAGCCGAGGAGATCCAGGGTGTAGTATTTTGGCGGTAATTGTAAGGGACGTCAAGGCGGCGAAGATTGATCTCACAACAACAACAACAATGGCGGACTATTACATTTTTTTTTTTTTTATATAATTTATTTCATTTATCTCAATATTAAAAGATTTTTGAGCGTTAATAAATGTTTGGTTGTATTTTTAGCATCATAATTATAAGGTTATGATGTGTGGATTAGGTTAGTTTTGGATTTATAGATTTTAATACCAGTTTTGAACCCGTATCCCTCTTGTCTATTTCTAATGTTAGTTCTCTAGTATTGCATAGATGTAATGTTATTATATGTGTTGTGTGTATCTAGACAGTCTAATTACTATTATTAGCAGCAGTATTTAGTGAAGGGAAGGAGGAGGGGGGAGAGGAGAAGGAAGATGAGGAGCTAGAAAGAGGAGGAGGAGGAGGAACAGGAGGAAGAGGAGCCTGAGGAGGTGAAGGAAGAAGAGGAGGAGAAGGACGAAGAGGAGGAGGAGGAGAAGGAAGAGGAAGAGATGGAAGATGAGGAGCTAAAAAGGAGAGAGAGAGAGAGAGAGAGAGAGAGAGAGAGAGAGAGAGAGAGAGAGAGAGAGAGAGAGAGAGAATAAATAGAAAATATAATATTTCAATATTATTTCACCTTATTTATTAACAATATTTTTACCCTATGGGAGAGAAGGAAGGCTAAAAAGCAGTCTACCTTACCTTTACCTTTGAAGTATTGATGACAAATTATGAAACAATAAATGAATAAGAAAATAATTGAGTGTCATTTTTACCACCGGGGACTTAAAGAAGGCTAAAACTTTAAAACATAAATTAATAAAAATAAATAATTAGCTATAATTTTTACCACTAGGGAGAGAATGCGGGCTTAAAAAACAGAGCCATTAATTAATAAAAACAAGAATTAGCTATCATTTTTACCACTAGAGACTTAAAGAAGGCTGAAAACAGATCCATACATTAATAATAAAAATAATTAGCTACAATTTTTACCATTAGACTTAAGGAGAGCTAAAAAAACAGTCATTAACTAATAAGAAAATAATTAGCTATAATTTTTACCACTCGGAGAAGGAATTGGGGCTTAAAAAATAGCCATTAATTAATAAAAAATAAAAACTGGCTATCATTTTTACCATTAGGAAGAAGGAAGGGCTAAAAAACCAGCCATTAACTAACAAAAAAAAAGAATTGTTATTTTAACCATTAGGGAAGGGAATGGGGGCTTAAAATTGACCCTTAGAGGATGGGGGCTTAAAATTGACCCTTAGAGAGAGATTGGGGCTTAAAATTTATCTTAGAGAGAGATTGGGGCTTAAAATTGACCCTTAGAGAGAGATTGGGGCTTAAAATTGACCCTTAGAGAGATTGGGGCTTAAAATTGACCCTTAGAGAGATTGGGGCTTAAAATTGACCCTTAGAGAGATTGGGGCTTAAAATTGATCTTAGAGAGATTGGGGCTTAAAATTGATCTTAGAGAGATTGGGGCTTAAAATTGATCTTAGAGAGATTGGGGCTTAAAATTGATCTTAGAGAGATTGGGGCTTAAAATTGACCCTTAGAGATTGGGGCTTAAAATTGACCCTTAGAGAGATTGGGGCTTAAAATTGATCTTAGAGAGAGATTGGGGCTTAAAATTGATCTTAGAGAGAGATTGGGGCTTAAAATTGATCTTAGAGAGATTGGGGCTTAAAATTGATCTTAGAGAGATTGGGGCTTAAAATTGATCTTAGAGAGATTGGGGCTTAAAATTGATCTTAGAGAGAGATTGGGGCTTAAAATTTACCCTTAGAGAGAGAATGGGGGCTTAAAATTTACCCTTAGAGAGAATGGGGCTTAAAATTGATCTTAGAGAGAGAATGGGGGCTTAAAATTGATCTTAGAGAGAGATTGGGGCTTAAAATTGACCCTTAGAGAATGGGGGCTTAAAATTTACCCTTAAGAGAGATTGGGGCTTAAAATTTACCCTTAGAGAGAATGGGGGCTTAAAATTTACCCTTAGAGAATGGGGGCTTAAAATTTACCCTTAGAGAGAATGGGGGCTTAAAATTTACCCTTAGAGAGAATGGGGGCTTAAAATTTACCCAGAGAGAGATTGGGGCTTAAAATTTACCCATAGAGATTGGGGCTTAAAATTTACCCTTAGAGAGAATTGGGGCTTAAAATTTACCCTTAGAGAGAATGGGGGCTTAAAATGTACCCTTAGAGAGAATTGGGGCTTAAAATTTACCCTTAGAGAGAATTGGGGCTTAAAATTTACCCTTAGAGAGAATTGGGGCTTAAAATTTACCCTTAGAGAGAATTGGGGCTTAAAATGTACCCTTAGAGAGAATGGGGGCTTAAAATTTACCCTTAGAGAGAATGGGGGCTTAAAATTTACCCTTAGAGAGAATGGGGGCTTAAAATTTACCCTTAGAGAGAATTGGGGCTTAAAATTTACCCTTAGAGAGAATGGGGGCATAAAAAACAGAGCCATCACTGCAATTTTTTCATTTTGTATATAAACCTTGCTACACTACAATGCAATAACTTATACTGTACTTAGTGACACAGCCAGCCCTTAAGTGTAGAGATACTTATAACACGGTAATAAGTCTGTACAAATACTACAGTCTATTGGTTTTATTAGGGTCAAAATGCAGTCAGGAAGCCACACCCCCTGCCTGCCCTTCTATTCTACGGGGCAGCTGATTGGTGCACTCCTCGTATCACTACCCATCACAATATCCTCACTACTTAACAGCAGCGTGACCACTGGACAGATTGATTGATTGATTTAATGCCAAAAAAGGTGAATGTGCCAGCCATCAGAGGTCCTATGGCACTATGGCAAAGCATATCAAGGGTCAGGGTTAAAGAATAATAGTGAAACGGTGAGGGAAGGGGAAAGCACGGAATGTTACAGCAGGATGGTTAGATCAGAGGTAGGATGTGGATGTGTTGGAGGAAGGAGGTTACATTGTCCAGGAGAAGGAGGGGGATTCCGGGAGCATGTCCGCAAGACAGGGAGGTCGGGAAAGGGAGAACAAATGAGGGAAGGAACTGGAACGGGCAGGATTGCGATGGGGGCAGGATATTAGGACATGTTGGACAGTGAGAGGAGCTTGACAGGGTGTGCAGAGGGTTGAGGAGGAGCGTAACATGAGATAAAAGTGTGTCTTCACTATTTAACAGCGAGTGACCACTGGACAGAGCAATCTTCACTACAAAGGGTGACAAAATCAAAACACCCTCTGTAGTGAAGATTGCTGTCCAGTGGTCACGCGCTGTTAAGTAGTGAAGATATTGTGATTGGTAGTGATGATACGAGGAGTGCACCAATCAGCTGCCCCGTAGAATAGAAGGGCAGGCAGGGGGCGTGGCTTACTGACTGCATTTTGACCCTAATAAAACCAATAGACTATAGGACACTGGGCTTCATAGATTGGTTCATATCTATTTGTGTATCAATAATTTTTTAGATTCAAGTTATTATATTACAAAAATTGGGTTCTTTCCTTGCCTATTAACAAATCATTATTATACAGCATTAATTTCTATCATAAAATGGGTTGTTATTTTCTTGTATGTCTTATTATAAACCCTTTTGTTTTGAATTTTTTTGTATCTCTTTTCTGTTTTCATTTCTTAGATCACTTTATATCACAAAACACGTTGCTAGCATGTTTTTTTTCTGATTCATTTCACTTATCAATCTTAAAATTCCAATAGAGGCTTTCCAAATAAGGGAATGACACACACACACACACACTCTCTTTGACAAACACAAATACACTCACACACGGAATCTCTCTCTCTCTCTCTTTCACAAACACACGGAATCTCTCTCACAAACACACGCACACCACTATCTCTCTCTCTCTCTCACACACAGACTCCTTCTCTCTCAAATACACACACACACACACACTCTCTCTCTCACACACACACATACACCACTATCTCTCTCTCTCACACACACACTCTCTCTCTCATACACACACACACACACACATATACACGCACATTAAAAAATAAAAAAAGCCAGCTTGCGTATAATTTCCTGCGCTAATAATAATAATAGTTATTTCTCGGACGCCACGATAACAGACGAATGCAAAGGAGAAATGTACCGTTCTTGCTAAATTTGCAGAGAAGAAAGGAAGGGCGAACACAGATGTAGATATAACGCAGTAGTTCATTAGTTCTTATTCAGTTCCTTCACTCGAGAGGAAACCAAAGACAGCAAAAATAAACTGTTTAACAGAGTAAGCTGCGAACGTAAACACATCAGAATACTTTCAATACAGAGATATAGATAAATAGATAGGGAGAGAGAGAGAGAGAGAGAGAGAGAGAGAGAGAGAGAGAGAGAGAGAGAGAGAGAGAGAGAGAGAGAGAGAGAGAGAGAGAGAGAGAGAGAGAGAGAGAGAGAGAGAGAGAGAGCTAGTGTGCCTATATCCAAAAATTTGTTAAACTCATCCGATAACCTGCACAGAACCTTCCATAACAGACCACAATATTTTCTACCAAGCGATCCGAGCATTTTCTGTGAAGGCATGATTGTGTTGACATGGGGTTGCTGTAATAACTCGCATGTATTTCTGCCTCGGTCTTCATTCATGCCGCTCCCTGTCACGCAAAACAAACTCAAACAAACACTAAAAATAACCGTACGTAATGCTTCCTTTCCCTTCCATCAAGTACAAGCTAATCACCGTTATCGCTTGTTGTTATAAGGACGACAACACAACGAGTCCTTTCCACCACGGTCTCTTCACTTCTAGATTCTTAACTTTCACGGCAAAACAAACTAAATTAACACTCTAAAGAACGTACATAATGACTCTTTGCCCTTCCATCTGTATTAGCTAGTCACCCTTATCGCTTGAGTGTTGTTGTGGTGATGACAACAAATGAGTCCTTTCCAACACTCTTTCTTCCCTTTCACGGCAAAACAAACTAAATTAACACTCTAAAGAACGTACGCAATGCCTCTTAGCCCTTCCATCTGTATAAGCTAATCACCCTTATCGCTTGAGTGTTGTAGAAACGGCAACACAAAAGTCCTTCCGCGCACTCTCTCTTCTTTCTCACGGCAAAACAAAGTAAAACTAAGACTCCACAAGGTCAATTTCCCTTCCATCTGCATAAGCTAGTCACCCTTATCGCTTGAGTGTTGTAGAAATAGCAACAAACCTTTCGAGTCCATTCCCAAACGAGACCTTTCAACACAAACCCTTCATTCCCTCGGCAAAACAAAGTAAAACAAACACACTCATACACAAGGTTCATTTTCCCTTCACTCTGTATAAGCTAGTCACCCTTATCGCTTTAGTGTAGTTGTGGTGACGAAAACACAAGAGTCCTTTCCACCCACTTTCTTCATTCCCTCGGCAAAACAAAGTAAAACAAACACACTCATACACAAGGTTCATTTTCCCTTCACTCTGTATAAGCTAGTCACCCTTATCGCTTGCGTTATAAAGACAACAACAAACGAGGCCTTTTCAGCAGTGTCTCTTTCTTCCGACGGCAAAACAAACTTAATAAAACACTCACGTACACAAGGCCCATTTTCCCTTCATTCTGTATTAGCTAGTCACCCTTACGGCTTAGTGTTGTGTTAAGACGACAACACACGAGTCCTTTTTAACCTCTCCTTCCGGCACTCGCGACGCAGGGACATTCAACTCAGGTCCATCATGGCGTCGTGTGTCGGGCAGGCGTCACGCTGGATGCTCTCAAACAAAGACTGCAGTTCCGGCGTCGATTTGATGTGCGCCACAATTCTGAGAGCTGCGGGTTCTTGTCGGCGTCGGGGATGGTGAGTAGCGCGGCGACGGCCCTCATGGCGGAGCGCTTCAGTTCGTCTTGCTTCTCGTATTCCTGCTTGACGGAGTTTGCCTTGACTTTGGTGGTGACGGTGGTGCGGAGCGGTTCCACCAGTCGCTCCAACCTGCGGAATAGACGACATACAACGCTTTATGCTTCTATAGGTTTAATATTGCTGTCAATCATCAATCATTGGGGGCATACGGCAATTTGTAAAACATGTTATAGATATTATCGCTATTTCCCGTCTTTTATCTAAGCAATTGGTTAACGTAACATAATAATAAATTTAAAACGGGAATATTTTGCTATCAATGTTTTTACTTAATGATAAATTAGGCTAGAATAATGACATAGTCGCCATTATAATTTCGATTTTCGCCTATTCTGGTAACACTGACGCTAATCAATCAATCATTGGGGGCATACGGCGGGGGGCGCGACGCCTCGCCCACCCTACGACGCCACTCCCGGGGGTCACCACGCGCGAGTCCCCATGCAGGCTCCCTTCCCATACCAAGCAAATACACACATATTTAAAGAAACTGATAAGTGAAAGACTGGAAAGACTAAATTAGGTGGTAGACAAATAAAGGTAACAAGTGTTGATTGATTAAAGAAACTAATGAAAAGTGCATCAAATTATAGGCTTCATTGTAAAAAATAAATAAATAAATAAATAAAATAATAATAATAATAATAGTGTGTGTGTCTTACCTCTGCAGCACGGCCTGGGGACAGAGGTGGGCGAGGCGCGTGAGCATGAGGTAGGTGAGCATCTTGATGTCGTAGTGGTCCCTGAGCCCCCCCTCCACATGCTCCAGGAAGACGTAGATGTCCACGCGGTCCAGGCAGGTCTCCAGCAGGGTGTACATGCACTCAAAGGCGGCCTTGCGGATGTCCAGGCCGTCGTCCACCGTGTGTTTGAAGGGGCCCATCTCCACCTCTCGGATCAACTCTTTCTGTGGGGGGATGGGAGGGTGACGGTGTATAAATATCTCATCCGGAAAAGAGGTAAAGATGGGGGCGTACGCTATGGTGCGCGTGGCCTCGGTGCTCATCTCCGTGGCATTAACCTTTGAGCCTGTGGTGGGTGACAACCTGCTACCCCGGGACACAGGGCTAGTGTGACATCCGGGTTACCTTCCCCAGGTTTCCCCAGGTACATATTTATCAACCCTGAAAGGAAGGAAGAACAGCTGTCTGGGCTGGCCGCCGACTGCCCTAGCCCGCAGATACGTAGCTAAGCGCATTAGCCACTACGCCATGGAGGCGACACATAATAATTATAAAAACTACATAACACGTCTAAAAAATATACACAACTAATGGAAGATACAAGATAAGGGATTGGCACGTACCCTGACTTTGGTTTCGTTGTAGAGCTGTGGCAGGATGGTGTCGAGGAGGTCGCGCACCAGTGAGGGTTTGTTGTGGGCGGCGGAGTTGAAGGCGACGAGGGCGACGCGGCGCACGTTGAGGTCCGGGTCTTGCAGGGTGGAGAGGAAGTCCCCGATGCTGTGCCTCAGTAGGCTGTCTATGGCGGTAGGCTGGAGGGAGAAAGGGCGTTGATAGATTTAATATAGGCTGATAAATGGGGGGCTTAAATAACAGGGGGGAAAACGTTGATAGATACAATATAAATAAACTGATGAATGGGGGGCTAAAAAAGACAAAATTATGAGGTATGGCTGAAATAAAAGGGTGATTAACATTGATGGAACTAAAGAAGCTAATAAATGAGAGGCTGGATAGACTAACTGAGGTGGTACGGCCATGTAGGAAGGTCAATAAACTTCAAAAAGTCGTAATATATTTGAAGAAACTAATAAACCCTGCATCAAATTAAGGATGAAACTAGATGTAACGGAGAGACAAGACCATGTATAGCTAAGGCTCTTTATGCTACAACTAGGTAAACACACACATACCTTCCGTCTATCCTCACAGTAACAGAACTAGACTTAGAATCTAAATGTACCCATGTGGCAGGCTTACCTCTTCCCTATCCCTTCATCAACAAAACAAAACAGCTCCTTTAACACACACACACCTTCCCTTCTTCCTTCTCTCTATCGTTTCACCATTGCAACATCAACTCCTAACACACACACCCTTCCCTCCTTCCTTCTCTCTATCGTTTCACCATTGCAACATCAACTCCTAACACACACATACCTTCCCTCCTTCCTTCCCTCTCTCCCTGTTTTCCCTTCATCAATACAAAAACAAACCGTAAACTCACCTGGTCCGAGATGGTAAACTTAATAGCCGTGACAATAGTGGTCCTCATCATGGGGGAGTCTGTCTTGAGGGACTCCTGCAGCTTGGGGAGCAGGGCCGAGGGGTTGATCAAGGTCAGCTTGCCCAGACACTCGGCCACCACGTTCCTTGTCCCCTCCTCCACGCACTCGGTGTGGCGGAACAGCTGTGTCCAGATGTCACTCACGAACCCTTGGAGGACCTTGACGCCCTCCGCACTTTTACTCTGGAGACTGATGATCTGTGGGTGAGGGGGTGAGAGGGGGTGTCAGTAGGGGGATGTGAGAAGAGATCTGTATAAGGTCTAGGTATGTGTATGTATGTATGGGGTGTAGGGTTTAGAATGTACTGCAAGGGTAAACTGTGGAATATTTATGAGAAACTATGAGATATTTAGAGAATGCGAGAGATTTATTAGTAATGTCTGGTACTATAAATAAATTTATAGATATGGTTGTATAGTGCAGGGCAAAATTGTGGTATATTTAGAGAAGATTTTTAGATAGATATAGATAGAGAGAGCAATAGACAAAACAAACCTCCCAACACTTCTTAGAGGGAGTGTAGGAGGAGGTAGTTTTTTTTCTTTTTTTTCTGAGTAAGAGAAAATGTGAGAGAGAGTAATAGAGACAGAGCAAGAGAGAGAGATAAAGACACCCCAACCCCCCATACTCACTTCTTTGAGTGAGTGTAGCAGCAGGTACTGTCGCTTGGGGTTTGCCTCTATCTCAGAGAGGACGAAGGGCAGGTACTCCTGCAGGTTGCCACAGCTGAGGTGACCCAGCGCATAGGACGCCGCACTCTTCACCTCCTCCGACGGGGAGCTGAAGGACGCCACCACAGCCTCCTTCAGCTGCGGGATCCCACTCAGGTCACTAAGGGGAGATAAAAGCAAATATATTTTTTTTCATTAAAAGATGTAAGAAATAAAAAAGATAAGATGTCAAGGGAAGGCAAAGGGAAAAGATCACAAGGGTAAAGCAAATACAAAAAAAGAATAAAAGATAGATGCAAGGAAGGGTGAACAAAGAAAGAATAAGATATATAACAATAATAAATAAAAAAGAAAAGAAAAAAAGAGTAGAGGAAGACTTAGGACATGACGCCACAAGGTCACTAGGCAGTATACAAAGACAAGAATTAGGTCTTGCAAGTATGAATGGTAAATAAAGGTAAAAAAAAAAGATTGAAATATCTAAAAATAACTAATGAATGAGAGGCTTTTTATTTATTTCAAAATATTATATTTCTTATATAGGCATATTTCAAAATATTATATTTCTTATATAGGCATATTTCAAAATATTATATTTCTTATATAGGCATATTACAAAATATTATATTTCTTATATAGGCATATTTCAAAATATTATATTTCTTATATAGGCATATTTCAAAATATTATATTTCTTATATAGGCATATTACAAAATATTATATTTCTTATATAGGCATATTTCAAAATATTATATTTCTTATATAGGCATATTTCAAAATATTATATTTCTTATATAGGCATATTACAAAATATTATATTTCTTATATAGGCATATTTCAAAATATTATATTTCTTATATAGGCATATTACAAAATATTATATTTCTTATATAGGCATATTTCAAAATATTATATTTCTTATATAGGCATATTACAAAATATTATATTTCTTATATAGGCATATTTCAAAATATTATATTTCTTATATAGGCATATTACAAAATATTATATTTCTTATATAGGCATATTTCAAAATATTATATTTCTTATATAGGCATATTACAAAATATTATATTTCTTATATAGGCATATTACAAAATATTATATTTCTTATATAGGCATATTCAAAATATTATATTCTTATATAGGCATATTTCAAAATATTATATTTCTTATATAGGCATATTCAAAATATTATATTTCTTATATAGGCATATTCAAAATAATATTCTAATAGCCATCCAGAATTGATCTTACCTCCTTTAAAGTCATAACAAATACTATATCAATAGCAATTCCAAATCATTAATCCTTTTGTGCATTTTCAACTATTTATCTATATTAATCTACCTTTTCAGCTGATCCGTTACTCGCTAACCCCCACTGGCATTAAATTTACTCCAGTTGTAAACACTTTTCCTACTCGCTTTATTAATCTCGCTTTTCCACTGAATACTTCTATCAATCCCCCTGTTATATAACCGAAAAACTAGTTCCTACAACAGCCTATATATCCCACCACCACAAAACTCTACAATGCCCCATTCTATCTAACCACACGATCACAGGAGAAGAACTGCACGTGGTACCTTGGGTGTTACATCGGACGTTTCCCACCGACCGATCGGATGAGGGGGTAGGGTCAGGGGGCACACATTGTTGCCATGGAGTGGTAAGAGCCTGGGGGGGGGGGGCAGGAGCGCACAAGGAGGAGGAGTAGGTGAGAGAGGAGAAGGAGAGAGAGAGAGAGAGAGAGAGAGAGAGAGAGAGAGAGAGAGAGGAGAGAGAGAGAGGAGAGAGAGAGAGAGAGAGAAGAGAGAGAGAGAGAGAGAGAGAGAGAGAGAGTATCTTTAGTTTTTTTAAATTCACATAGCCGCTAAAAAAACTCACTTAACCCCTTGAGACCCAGAACGTAATTTCCATTGTAATTTGGGAACCATTAGACGATTTTTAGTGACTATAAGCAATGTTTTATAGCTATGACCTGTTTAGTATCCTTGTCCACTAACTCATTTGGTATATTCAGTGACTTTTCGTTATTTAATGGCTAACAACAGACCATTTTATATATCAAAGGAAAGATCTGGGCGTGAAGGGGTTAAGGATAAAGTTGACCAAATGAGACACACACACACACACAGCTGTTCCCTCACCTGTTTGTGTATGTTGGATGCCTGGGGTGACACAAGGGGTGCCAGGAGGTGTGTCAGGATGTCTTGGTAGCCTAGGCCCGGCAGCCCCGCCCTCACCACTGACTCAAACAGGTCCTGCATGGCCTTCAAAGCACCGCCTGCAACAATAACAAAACAACGGGAGGAAAATAATTAGCAAAAGAAACAAAGAATGATAATAATAATGCTATTGGAGAAAAACGATCAAATTATAAGCAATAGAAATAAAATATGAAAATTGTAGTAATGAAATAAATACATAGAGAAAACAAAACACACCTAGGAATGATGCGGGAAAAAGACAGAAAAAAAAGACACTTTCTTATAAATCCTGAGAGAGAGAGAGAGAGAGAGAGAGAGAGAGAGAGAGAGAGAGAGAGAGAGAGAGAGAGAGAGAGAGAGAGAGAGAGAGAGAGAGAGAGAGAGAGAGAGAGAGAGAGAGAGAGAGAGAGAGAGAGAGAGAGCAGAGAAGCGAGAGCGAGGAGAGAGAGAGAGAGAGAAAAAAAAAAACCCTTAACTATTGTATCATTTTTCCTATATATTTCTCTTCCTCCCTCTCCTCTCCCCACTATTCCCTTTTCCCTTCAAAGAAAAAAGGAGAGAGAATGAGCCCCCCCCCCCCCCCCGCCCCCAATCCCAGACTGTCTCGTACAACCAGGGAGAGAGTGTGTGAGAGAGCGCCCACCTTGCAGCAGAGGGGAGCGTACGAGAGCCATAACGTCGGGCATGATGAGCTGTAGGAAGTTGGCGAGGGATGCCTTGTGCAGCTTGGCGGTGGAGGTGAGGAGTGTGAGGCATAGCTGGGCGATGTGAAGGTCTGACTCGTTGATGAGGGGAGGCAGCTCAACCAACACCTGGGAACGGGAGGAGGAATATAGTAGTAGTAGTAGTAGTAGTAGTAGTAGTAGTAGTAGTAGTAGTAGGAGTAGGAGTAGGAGTAGTAGTAGTAGTAGTAGTAGTAGTAGTAGGAGTAGGAGTAGGAGTAGGAGTAGTAGGAGTAGTAGTAGTAGTAGTAGTAGTAGTAGTAGTAGTAGTAGTAGTAGTAGTAGTAGTAGATAGTAGTAGTAGTAGTAGTAGTAGTAGCAGTAGGAGTAGGAGTAGTAGGAGTAGGAGTAGTAGTAGTAGTAGTAGTAGTGGTAGTAGTAGTAGTAGTAGTAGTAGTAGTAGTAGTAGTAGGAGTAGTAGGAGTAGTAGTAGGAGTAGTAGTAGTAGTAGTAGTAGTAGTAGTAGTAGTAACGACATTATATTAGTGGAACGACATTATTTTAGTGGCGGCAAAGTGGAGAGCTAGTAGAATGAGGTGGATAAGTGTGGAATGACAGGGTTTGTGGAATGAGTGTGAAATGGAATGACAGTTAGTGGAATGACAGGGTAGTGGAATGAGTGTGTGGAATGACAGTTAAAGGAATGACAGGGTAGTGGAATGAGTGTGTGGAATGACAGTTAAAGGAATGACAGGGTAGTGGAATGAGTGTGTGGAATGACAGTTAAAGGAATGACAGGGTAGTGGAATGAGTGTGTGGAATGACAGTTAAAGGAATGACAGGGAAATAAAATAGGGGGGATAAGAGTGTAGAATGACAGGGGTTAGTGGAATAGGTAAAAGTGGAATGAGGTGGATAAGTGTAGAATGACAGGTAGTGGAAAGAAAGGGTAATAGCATTGGGTAGATAGCAGTAGAATGAGTGGAAAGAATGGGCAACTCAACCAACACCTGGGAATGAAGGAGGAATTTATTAGTGGCGTTTAAGAAAGAAAGAGGTCTGGAGGAAAACACTCCACTAATAAGGACGGGAAAGGACTCTAGAATTTTACCAAGGTAAGAAAAGATGACGATATCATAGCGCAAATTACGAGACGAGACATTTAGCGACGATAAAAAAGTGGTTTTATATGACATTCACACCCACACCCACACACAGGGTACTCCGTAGTGTAGTGGTTAGCACGCTTGGCTCACAACCGAGAATTCCCGAGTTCGATCCTCGGGCGTAGTGGAGACAGACGGGCTGTTTCCTTAAAAAACCCGAGCCCCTGTCCACCCAGCAGTGAATGGGTACCGGGTGTTAGCCGGGGGTTTGTGACCCGCCTCCCGGGGTGGTGGCTTCCCCCAACACTAAGGATGAATGATAAGAATGTTGATATGAGAGACGGGGCCATAGGAGTGTAGCTCAGTCCCTGTAAAATACAACTAGATGAATACACCACACACACACACACACACACACACCTTATCCAGCATCTGAGGGCTGAGTGCGGAGGAGTAATTCGTGACCACCGTATCCAGCAGTGTCAGGGTGGCAAGCTTGAGGGCGCGCTGGTTCTTGCGTAGGAAGGAGGCGAGGACAGGTAGCGCCTCGCTTAGGATGGGCCGCAGGTCTATGCGCAGGGGGGAGGCGGCCACCTTGGTGAGTGCCTTGACGGTGGTGAGGCGCGTGATCTCGTTGCGGAGGCGGTCCAGGAAGATGGGGAGACAGGTGCCCAGCTCACCCTGCGGAAAAGAATAATGGGTGGTTTTATATTATTGATTTATTATTTTACTATTGGTGAACGGCTACTCTCTACCTTCTACTAATTGTATCCCATTTCTTTTTGAGGTTATGGCTACAAGACAGCAGGAGACTGTGGGGTTGGTGGGAGTGGTGCAAAATGAACCCCTGGAACCGTCCTGGAGGACACCACCGGGCCAGGTGGATGGCTCGGTGGTATTCGTGTAGGGTCAAATAAACAAGGTCGATGAGGGGAACCTTCCCATCCTAATAAGTCAATGAAATTTCGCCCATTTTTTCTTTCTTCCGTGGTAAAGGGGTGAGCGATTTCATTCTTGCAAAAAAAAAATCCCCCATGTGAGGCTTTTAGGGGGTTGTGCATGACAAACTTTGGGAACTTAAGAAATTGGGACACCCTAATAGGGTGTCCCAATTTCTTAAGTTCCCAAAGTTTGTCATGCACAACCCCTAATTTGTTCAACTCCTGAAAACATGCCAGCAAGATTAATCTAATTCGTGTTCTTCAATTTTAAGTGTCCCCTCTATAAAGGATTGTACTATGAACCTCTATCTCTCCCCCCTCTACCTCTATCTCTCCCCCCTCTACCTCTATCTCTCCCTCCCTCTACCTCTATCTCCCCCCCTCTACCTCTATCTCCCCTCCCTCTACCTCTATCTCTCCCCCCTCTACCTCTATCTCTCCCTCTCTCTATCTCTCTCACTCCCTCTCTCTCTCTCACAACCTCCCTTCCCTCCCTCTCTGCCATTACCTGCAGGTGGTCTCCGAGGTGTGAGATGATCTGGCCCATGCAGGCGATGGCCCGCTCCTTCACCTCCTGGTCCAGGTCGGCCGCCCTCAGCCGGGCCAGCGTGCAGTGGTACAGGTCGCCCGTGTACGGCGTGAAGTCAAACGACGAGGCCAGGTCTGTGGGAGGGAAGGGCGGGGAGGCTAGAGTCATGGGGTGAAGGGAGAGGGAAGAAAGGAAGAATTTGGGATGGGGTATTGTATGTTTTGTATGTATGTATATATGCTTTGTATGTATGTATGTATGTATGTTTTGTGTGTCTTACAAGTATGTATGTCAAAAGAAGCTAGTCATGGAGGAGGAGGCTAGTTTTATTTACAGGTAGTGAAGGTAGGAAGGATGTGGGTTGAAGTGTTGTATGTTGTATGAGTTATGAATTATGAAGTTATGAATGTTATGAATAGAGTTATGGAGTTATGAATTGTAAGTTTGGGAGTGAAGGGATAGTGGGTGGGTTGTTGTATGTTTTGAGTCTGATAATACCTAGGCCCTGTGTACTACAACTAGGTAAATAAAACACACACACACACATACACAGGGTACTCCGTAGTGTAGTGGTTAGCATGCTGGGTTCACAACCGAGAAATCCCGGGTTCAATCCCCGGGCAAAGCGGAGAAAGCTGGGTGGTCTCCTTAAAACCCGAGCCCCTGTCCACCCAGCAGTGAATGGGTACCGGGTGTTAGCCGGGGGTTTGTGACCCGCCTCCCGGGGTGGTGGCTTCCCCCAACACTAACCACTAAGGATGAATGATAAAATGTAGCTATGGAGACGGGGCCACACCAGTGTAGCTGAGGCCACGGAAAATACTACTAGATGAATACACACACACACACACAACAGGGTCCCACCAATCCTCACCTAGCGGTCTGATAACCTTGACAATCTGCTGCAGTACCAGGAGGGCCTCGGCAGTGATCTTATAGAAGGGGTCGGCCACGCAGGTCACCACGGGGGGCAGCAGGTCACCCACGTGCTGGTGAAAGACCTCGCCGCTGTGGTGCACCAGCAGGCAGTGCACGAACGCCAGTGTGTCGATCTTCATGTTGCTGCTACTGTTCTTGTCTCTAAGGGGATGCAAGGAGAGAGGGAAGAAAAAGATATGCAAGCTTTAAAAGTAGGCAAATATACACACACATACACAAACGTAGCAAAGGGAGAGGGGGATGAATGTATAAAAATGGTTGTGTTTTAAAGTTTAGGTTAGTTTTGGGAAGGTAAGTTGAGTTAAGGCTGTTCTTGTCTCTAGGGGAAGAGATGGGATATAGAACAAGTGTAAGTTTTAGGTGTTTAGTTTTGATATGGTAAGGTTAGTTTAGGTTAGGTTAGGTTAGGTTAGGTTAGGTTAGGTTGTGGTGTCTGTTTTAAGTCATGTTTATGGAATAGTATAGGTTTTTGAAAAAATTGTGAGTTTTCGAGTTATAGTTAAGGTTTAGGAAAGGTTAGTTGTATATTCGAGTAAAATAATTAGAGGATTTTGAATTAAGTTTACGATAGGGCGGGGGGAATTGGATTTTTTTAAACTTTTTAAAAATTTAGGTTAGTTTAGCTTATGAATGAGAAAACAAAAGTTGTGAATTTTCAAGTTTAAGTAAGTTTAGCTTATGAGAGAAAAACAGTTGTGAATTTTATCCAGTCATATTTTCCCTAGTCTTTCATTTACTCCCTTATATTCTCTTGTCTCTACTCTTGTCGCTGCCGGAAGATAAATGGGGGAGAGAAGGGGATCATAATATATACAAATTGTTGTTTTAAATTAGGCTAGGTTAATTTAGATTATTGGGGAAGAAAGGTGTGAGTTTTAAAGGGTTGTGGAGTGACTAAAGTGTGAGTGTTGAGTTTTGGAATGTTAGGTTAGTTTAGGTTAGTTTAGGGTTATAAGAGAAATAATATCATAATATATATAAAAAATGTGTTTTTGAGTTGGTTAGTTTAGGTTTGTGGGGGAATAAATTGTGTATTTCAAGTTAAGTTTATGTTAAGTTGTTGGGGGAAAAATATGTTTTAAGTCAAGTTTATGTTAGGTTAGTTCATTTTAGGGTTATGCGAGAAAAAGTGTTTGTTTTAAAGTATAAGTAAGGTTAGTTTAGGTTTGGTTGTGGGGGGTAAAAAGGTGTACATTTTACAGTTTAGGTTACTTTAATTTAGGGCGAGGGAGAAAAAGTCAAGAATGTTACAGTTAAGCTTATTTCCTATTAAAAAAAAAAAATTCACATAAAACACAGCATAAATTACCATTACAACTACAACTACATTAACTACAACAGCTTCTACTCCTAAGAACATAAGAAAATAAGGAAACTACAAGAGGCCGTGAGACCTACACGAGGTAGAATTCACCCTAGGGAGAACTGTATGCCTGGGATGAGTGCTGGGATGTGGTGGCTGAGGGCGCCAGAGTACACTTCTTACTACCCCTACTACCCCTACCACTACTACTACAACCACAGCTTCTACACTCACCCCAATTAGAACTGTATGCCCGGTATAAGGGCAGGGATGTGGTGACTAACAACTACACTACTAAATTACTTACTACCACCACTACTACTACTACTACTACAACCACAGCTTCTACACTCACCCTAGGGAGAACTGTATGCCTGGTATAAGGGCAGGGATGTGATGACTACAACTACTACTACTAAATTACTTACTACCACCACTACTACTACTACTACTACAACCACAGCTTCTACACTCACCCTAGGGAGAACTGTATGCCTGGTATAAGGGCGGGGATGTGGATGGGTGAGGGCGCCGGGATAGACCTGCACCAGCTCTGTGAGGAGGGCAAAGCAACCCTGGCGTGTCTTGATGCTCTTCTCCTTCATCTGACGGTGTACGGACTTCACCAACGCCGGGACCTGTAGAGAGAAGGGTGTTATGGTGTGATGGTGTGAGGGTGTGATGGTGTGTGGGTGAGGGGTGTGAGGGTAGTGGAGAGAAGAATGGAAGGGGAAGAAAGGGTGCAACGGATTTCACCAACGCCGCAACCTGTAGAGAGAAGAGGGTTGTGATGGGGTGTTGGTGTGTTGGGGTTTGGTGGTGTGGTGGGTGGGGGTGTGAAGGGGTTAGATTAATGTGGTGGTGAGTTGGTGATGATGGATGTAGAGAGGAGACTAGATAAGATACAGATAGATAGAGGGGTTATGGTGGTGGTGGTGTGTGGTGGTGTGTGGTGATGGTTTGGTCGTGGTAAAAAGGTAAATATGGGGGCATTCGCTATGGTGCGCGTGGCCTCGGTGCTCATCTCCGTGGCGTTAACCCTTGAGCCTGTGATACCCCGGGACACAGGGCTAGTGTGACACCCGGGTTACCACAGTTACCTTCCCAAAGTTTCCCCAGGTAACCATATATCAACCCGAAAGGAAGGATGAACAGTTGGGTTGGCTGGTCGCCGACTCGCACTGGCAGAGATTCGAACCAAGGCCCGCAGACTCGTAGCCAGGAACGCCAGCCACTGCACCACGGAGGCGACAATGTGCGCCGTGTATGCAACAACAATAAAATATGATCTGTATAAATAAAGGTAAGGTGAATAACAGAAAGCAAGGGCAACATAGAGATCTCATAAAGAGTGAGAGTAATAGTCAGAATAAGAGAGAGAGGGAGAGAGACATAGAACAAGAGACATAGAAGCTAACCTGTATCAATAATGGTAATGTATATAGGTAAAACACCATAGCATCACCACTGTGTTGTGGTGTGAGGTTAGAATTATGAGAGGGTCTGGCAACATTGGGCATTGAAGAGGTTGAGGCAATGGCTAGAGATAGATGGAAGCATATCGACTGTCTAACCTTATAAGATATCAATGGGAAAATCTGACGTTAAACAGGAAGAAGAAAATACATCCACATGCACAAAGAAAGAGGCAGAATAACAGAAAGCAAGAGATATATAGAGATAAGGAGTGAGAGTAAGAGTCAGAATAAGAGAGAGGGAGAGAGAGACATAGAATAAGACATAAAAGCTAACGTCTATCAATACAGGTAACCTATATAACTTAACACCACAGAGTCACCAGAGCCTATAGCACCTGTAGGCTATCTATTCTTTGAGGACTTGGGTTGCTGGCCCTGCACATTCTGGAGGGTCGTGATGGTTGGCAGTGGCTGTTAGTAGTGGCGTGAAGGCCCTATTTTCTGTGACGTTTGGATCCTCAGTCAGGCTCCCTCTGACATACATATATAAGATGATGAAGGACCCTATAGAAAGATGATGATGATGCAGAGAGAGCTTTAGTACCTGTTGTTTGAGCATGGAGATGGTGCCCTCCTCCTGCTCCATGGCGTCAGGGTCCAGGGAGAGGCTGGGGGAGGGACGGGTCTGACGCAGGAGTCCCATGTACGCGTGGAAGATGTCCACCTTCACGTTCTCCTCCCTCTCTGTGACAGGGGGTCAAAATAGAAGGGTGGGTCAGGTAAGGTCAAGGTGGTGATGGTGGTGGTGAAAGGAGCATGAATAGGAAATACAGGAGGTTTAATAGGAGATACTGATGGATGAATAAGAGAGGATACATGAGAATAAGAGATAGATGGGTCAGGGATTGAGTTTGGGGTAAAATAGTAAGGTGAAAGTCAATGAAAAGGCTGTGTAGAGCATGTCAACACGTTTTTATATATAATTCAATGAGATAAAAGATATAATAAACAATAAAACATACATAAAAAATTACAGTAACGATCATTTACAATACTGACCAAATATGTATACGAGATATAACGCATAAATATGAATTTTGTACGTGTTAATGAAAGACCTGTAAGAATTTATGGTAGTAGTAATCTAAATATGCAAGGTAAAACAAGGATAATTAAAATACGTAATAAAAAGGCTAAATAGCTTATAACACTCGCACCTTTGAACCTGGTGATAAAGTTGAAGGCTGGGTCAGGTAAGGTCAGGGTGATTTTTTTTTTTAGAATTCAATGAGACAAAACATACTAACACATAGTAACTGGTCAACAAATGAGGGAATGACCTGTTATAATCCCACCTTTGAATCTGGGTCATGAGCTGAATAATAAATAAGCCATGAAATAGTGGAAAGGAAGTACAAAAACTCTCACCTCATCCCTATAGATAATGAAATAGGCCATTCAATAGGAGGAAATAACCTGCTAAAACCCGCACCTTTGAACCTGGTGATGAGCTGCGGGGACACTGTCTTGTAGAACTCTATGAGCATCTCGTGTCTGGTGGAGATGACGGCCTCCAGGCACTTGGCTGACGACCGCCGCACCTGTACAACACACACACACACACACACACAGGCAAGGTGGTTAGACTGGGCCCCTCGTTAACCCTGGCTTTATTTAAAATTACTTAACAACTAAATTAACTTTATGATAGTTTCTTAATTACTCATTATTATTACTATCATTATTAATGTTAAGGTGATCATAAAGTATCAGTATTAATTGTTAAATATGGTTTTTTATCCCATTATTACTTTTGCTTTTTAAATGGATTGACTTTATACTCGATTCATTCCTTAATTACTTCCTGGGGATATTTTACTGACATATGCGAGTGGTTACTGTCCCCCTTGAGCAATGGGATGGGGGTGTGTGGTGATATTTTACTGACATATGCGAGTGGTTACTGTCCCCCTTGAGCAATGGGATGGGGGTGTGTGGTGATATTTTACTGACATATGCGAGTGGTTACTGTCCCCCTTGAGCAATGGGATGGGGGTGTGTGGTGATATTTTACTGACATATGCGAGTGGTTACTGTCCCCCTTGAGCAATGGGATGGGGGGGTGGTGATATTTTACTGACATATGCGAGTGGTTACTGTCCCCCTTGAGCAATGGGATGGGGGTGTGTGGTGTGTGAGGTCCCAGCATTACCCAAAGATCGGTAATAATGAACTCCAAGCTCGCATCGGGAGGGTGAAACTGCCGATCGCGAGGCCGTCTCACGTGGACAAAACCATGGGTGAATGACACACACACACACACACACACACATCTCTTCTAAATACACACACATATCCCTCCCAAACACACACACACAGTCATACAACACCATATATGAGGCGCTTATTTCAGAAAGTCGATAAGCGCCATCAATAAAAAACTTAAGAAAATGGCTTAAAAATGTTTCACTGTTCAAAATGTCCTATCTTTTGAACATTGAAACATTTTGAAGCCATTTTCTTAGATTTTTATTGATGGCGCTTATCAACTTTCTGAAATAAGCGCCTCATATATACTTACAACACCATCTAGAGAACAAAACACGCACCATACACCACACAACACGCACCATACACCACAAAACACGCACCATACACCACACACCACGCACCATACACCACAAAACACGCACCATACACCACAAAACACGCACCATACACCACAAAACACGCACCATACACCACACAACACTGCCATACACCACAAAACACCGCCACACACGCACCATACACCACAAAACACGCACCATACACCACACAACACTGCCATACACCACAAAACACGCCACACCACCACCATACACCACAAAACACGCACCATACACCACACAAAACACGCCATACACCACAAACACAAAAACCCACAACACCAACCACAACACCACAAACACGCACCATACACCACAAAACACGCACCATACACCCACAAACACCACAACACCCCCACACACCACACAAACACACCGCCATACACCACAAAACACGCACCATACCCACAACACCACAAAACAACACCACCCACAAACACCACAAAAACACCGCACCATACACACCACAACCACAACCAACACGCACCATACACCACAAAACACGCACCATACACCACAAAACACGCACCATACACCACAAAACACACACCATACACCACACAACACCGCCACACACCACAAAACACGCACCATACACCACAAAACACGCACCATACACCACAAAACACGCACCATACACCACAAAACACGCACCATACACCACAAAACACGCACCACACACCACAAAACACGCACCATACACCACAAAACACCGCCACACACCACGCACCTTCCAGGACATGTCGTCGTCGTCGGAGTACTCGTCGTCCTCCTCGCCGTCGTCGTCCTCGTCCATGTCCATCTGGCCTTCGTCGTCGTCGTAGTCGTCGTAGTTGTAATTCGGGTCGTGTGTGATGTACTTGAGACACATTTCTGTGATCTGAAATAAGTGGTCGTTTGGGGTGATGCTCGGACTACTATTTTTAATTGCTTTTTATCATCAATATAACGTTCTTCGCTATTCTTTATGGCATATTTCACTATTTTTGGCTATATTTAACTATGTTTGGCTATATTTCACTATTTTTGGCTATATTTCACTATTTTTTGGCTACATTTCACTATTTTTGGCTATATTTAACTATTTTGGGCTATATTTGACTATTTTTGGCTATTTTTATCTATACAGGTTGAAGTTCCCAAACTCGGCAACCTGGGGACCAGCGCCGAGCCGAGTAATGGAATTTTCCGACTTTTAGAACGTAGATATATTAAGGGGAAAAAAAAAGCATGAAAATCACATGAAAAAAATTCCTGGACGTTTGGGAGCAATAATACCAATAACAGACCTGTAGAAGTACACAAAATAACAGTGTACACAACTCTACAGTCACAACACCACTGAACAATAACAACAAACAAATCGGCGGGAGAAACCAAGCGGCCTAGTGTGGTGGCACCCAGCGGCCGACCCGGCAACTACGCCCAGGGTTTTGGGTGTTCTACCGGGTTTTGGAAAATCCGGAACCATAGCCGAGTTTTGGGTGTTGCCGAGTCTTGGGATGCCGAGTTTGGGAACTTCAACCTGTATCACTATTTTAGCAGCTTTTTATAATATATCACTATTTTTGGCTACTTTTAACCATCTATATCACTATTTTGATTAGGTACTTTTTTATACCTTATATCTACTGCTATTAGTACTACAGGTAAGTATTAATTATCCGACCTTGGGGGGACCGAAGGTAGGTCGGATAATTGGAATAGTCGGATGTTGGGATATCACAGTAACCCTAAACGTAAGGACAAAATGGTATAGAACATAAAAGATGCAGCTCTTGAAGGCCGAGCCAGTGGTAGACGCCAAAGTAAAATTCATGCATAAATAAAGCCACAAATCAATGTTTTCTATACACTAAAAAAAAAAACGAAGTAAAATAAATGGCCAAAACAAGACACAATGTGGTGGTGAAAAAAGTCGCTTGTTTGGACAAGTCGGATGTTTGGAGGTCGGATGTTGGGAATTTGGCTGTATATATAAGATTCAGTTTACTATACAATCTTTTCAGTATTTCTAAGGGTCGTTGAGGTATCTCTAGCTCTAACTACCTTTAAAAATCCCTCTCCTCTTCATGACATTACAAAAAATGAATAAAAAACATATTGATATACTTTGAGGTGAGTTTCCCTTTTACAAATCAGATGAAAGACATCACTCACAGCGGAGAGGTGTGGCGTGATCTCCTTGGGGCAGCGCAGGGTGAAGGCCTCGCACGCTGAGATGCAGTACTCCCGCAGCTCATCGTCATCAACAGCCACGTACTGCACCACCAGGGGCATCACACGCTCCAGGTACTCCCCAAACCTGTGACCCGCTTGTCGGCTACAGGGCGGGAGAGAGGGAGAGAGAGAGAGTTACATAATTAATAAGAGGTTACATTATTAGGTCATATTATTAAGAGAAGGTTTTAGTGTAATTTTTAGGTTGTGTTCTTAGTATTATTCTTACTTCCTATAAATCCCTTTACAGAAAAACTAAAAAATAAAGTCTAAAGGAAGTAAAATCGGTAGGGGGGGGAGAGAGAGAGAGAGAGAGAGAGAGAGAGAGAGAGAGAGAGAGAGAGAGAGAGAGAGAGAGAGAGAGAGAGAGAGAGAGAGAGAGAGAGAGAGAGACAGAGAGAGAATGAGTTGTAGTTATATAATTATTTCTAGGTAATATTTTTCAGTGTTATTCTTACTCCAATTGGTCCCTATACAGTAGAGAAAGAATAAATTAGAATACAATGCAATAACAAGGCAGATATAACATAAACAGTCAGGAAAATACAACATAACCCACATTCACATAACCCACATAGCAACATTCAAGGGAAAACCAATTGGCGGCTGGCTGGTGGTGGGAGTCGGTGCAGGAGTGAGTGAGTGAGTGAGTGAGTGAGTGAGTGAAAGGTGGTTGTATAAATATTTCAGGGTTTTATACAGTGCTATTCTAACTGCCTTTTATCCCTACACAGAAAAGAGGAAAGAATAAATGAAATGAAACAGCCGACACATGATAAAATATGAGAAAAAAGGAGATGACAGCAATGATGAATGATTTTTAAGAGGTTCAAAGTTCGTTTTAAGAGGTTTGAAGAGGTTCAAAGTTCGTTTTAAGAGGTTCAAAGTTCGTTTTAAGAGGTTTTAAGAGGTTCAAAGTTCGTTTTAAGAGGTTTTAAGAGGTTCAAAGTTCGTTTAAAGAGGTTTGAAGAGGTTCAAAGTTCGTTTTAAGAGGTTTGAAGAGGTTCAAAGTTCGAAGTTCGTTTTAAGAGGTTTTAAGAGGTTCAAAGTTCGTTTTAAGAGGTTCAAAGTTCGTTCTAAGAGGTTCAAAGTTCGTTTTAAGAGGTTTTAAGAGGTTCAAAGTTCGTTTTAAGAGGTTTTAAGACTTAATATTATGAGGAGAGAAAAACGAGGCTGGATATTTGAGAACACAGGGAAAAAATACCTCAAGCCTACTACTACTAATACTACAGCTAAGTCAACACACACACACACACACACACACACACACACACACACACACACACACACACACACGCACACACACACACACCTAATAGCCGCAATACACTGAATATACGTCCTGGTAGTCGACATGCAAGTATTTTTCGCCAACTCTTCAATCAGGAAATCCATCAGCCTGGCGTAGATCTGCGGTGAGCACGAAACGACCAGGTGACTCAAGGCGATGATGGTGCGCTTCCTGACGGCGAGGCGGGGGGAGGCGAGCTGGGGGAGCAGTGCGTCCAGGATGTTGGGGTGGAAAGAGACGAGAAGGGAACCAAAACGTGCCAACAGGTCTCCTAGGATGTCCAGAGCCTCCAGTTGTACGCTGACGTCCTCTTGCTGCAAAGGTTGTGAGGGGTTGTTATGGTTAGGATATCTTGTTGGAAAGGTTATAAGGGGTTGTTATGGTTAGGATATCTTGCTGGAAAGTTGTAAGGGGTTGTTTAGGTAAGGATATATCGTTGGAAAGGTTGTAAGGGGTTGTTTAGGTTAGGATATATTGTTGGAAAGGTTGTAAGGGGTTGTTTAGGTTAGGATATATTGTTGTAAGGCTTGTGAGGGGTTGTTTTTAGTATTTTTTGAGGTATTTTCTCTTATTTGCTTTTTTTTCCAGTTCTCTGATAGTCATTTTGTGTTTTTTTTCCTTTTAAAGGTTGTAAGTTGCTGTCTTGTTATTTTTGGGTTGTTTCCGTATTCTTTTTTTGTGTATTCTAGTAGGTCTATAGGTATCCGAATTTTAACTTTTTCCTTACCTAGAACTTGTTGTGAAGATTGAAATGTTGTGGTTTAGGTTATTTTTGGGTTTTCCTTATTTTGCATTTTGAAGTATATGGCAATTAATATTTTCAAGGTTGTAAGTTACTGTTTTGTTATTTATTGGTGTTATTTTTTGGTGTCATTTTTTGGTGTTATTTTTTGGTGTTATTTTTTGGTGTCATTTTTGGGCGTTATTTTTTGGTGTTATATTTTGGTGTTATTTTTTGGTGTAATTTTTGGGTGTCATTTTTGGGTGTTTCTCTTGTTTAGATTTTTGTTCTTAACGTCTACTGTATCTCAATTTTAGTGCCTATTTCACTTCCACAGTCTTCCTTATTAGACCTATCTACCTTAACTATCTTTACCCAAAAACACACATTCACCCCAAAAACCTCCCTTATCTCAAGTAACAAAGAAACCTCCACCTATATCGCCTCCTTGATCTATTCTTTTCAACCTTCTCTCTCTCTCCCTGTTCATTCCTGTCTCTCTCTCTCTCCTCTCCTCTCAGCTTCTCATCTCCTCTCTCCATCATCTCTCTCTCTCCCTGTTCTCTTATGTCTCTCTCTCTCCTCTCCTCTCTCCATCATCTCTCTCTCTCCGTTCTCTTATGCATGTCTCTCTCTCTCCTCTCCTCTCAGCTTCTCATCTCCTCTCTCCATCATCTCTCTCTCTCCCTGTTCTCTTATTCATGTCTCTCTCTCTCCTCTCCTCTCAGCTCCTCATCTCCTCTCTCCATCATCTTTCTCTCCGTTCTCTTATTCATGTCTCTCTCTCTCCTCTCTCCATCATCTCTCTCTCTCCCTGTTCTCTTATCCATGTCTCTCTCTCTCCTCTCCTCTCAGCTCCTCATCTCCTCTCAGCTCCTCATCTCCTCTCTCCATCATCTCTCTCTCCCTGTTCTCTTAATCATGTCTCTCTCTCTCTTAAAATGACCTCCTTTATCTAGCCATCACCTTTTCGACTTCATCTTGACCTACGTGACCTCCGTGATATATCCTTTACTAGTCACTTTTCTTAATCTACGTATCAACATCCATTTAAAATTGTCCCCCTTAATTTCCCTCCTCCCACTACTCACCCTGACGATGGCCTCCACTACTCACCCTGACAATGGCCTCCACTACTCACCCTGACAATGGCCTCCACTACTCACCCTGACAATGGCCTCCACTACTCACCCTGACAATGGCCCCACTACTCACCCTGACAATGGCCTCCACTACTCACCCTGACAATGGCCTCCACTACTCACCCTGACGATGGCCTCCACTACTCACCCTGACAATGGCCTCCACTACTCACCCTGACAATGGCCTCCACTACTCACCCTGACAATGGCCTCCACTACTCACCCTGACAATGGCCTCCACTACTCACCCTGACAATGGCCTCCACTACTCACCCTGACAATGGCCTCCACTACTCACCCTGACAATGGCCTCCACTACTCACCCTGACAATGGCCTCCACTACTCACCCTGACAATGGCCTCCACTACTCACCCTGACAATGGCCTCGGACAATCTATCCGTCACCCTCTTGCAGATGTTAGCCACCAGCGCCGTGGATGACGCCGGCAGCTCGTTGATGACTGTCTTGAGGGCCAGCGATGACATGTCCCGTAACTGCTCCCGCTCGCTAATCATGTGGTCGCACAGGCTCTCCACGATGGAATACACGTGGAATTCCTTGACTTTGTTGACGAGAGGACCCAGGCTGTGTGGAGGGAGAGAGAGAGAGAGAGAGACCCATGTTAATAAGGACAGAGAGAGAGAGACATGCTAATTAGGACAGAGAGAGAGAGAGGGATGGAGTTAGGAGATTGCGATGGAAAGGAAGGGATGGAAGGAGAGGAGAGAGAGAGACTGTGAGGAGAGGAGAGGGAGAGAGATGTTGGTTATATACACAGCTGACGGAGATAGGAGAGAGAGAGAACTATGCTAATAAAGCTAGAGAAAGAGAAGAAGGAAGGAACACAGGTAGGGCTGAGAGATGATTGGAGGAGGATGGAGGAGAGGAGGAGGCTGAGAGGAGAGAGAGAGAGAGACATGAATAAGAGAACAGGGAGAGAGAGATGATGGAGAGAGGAGATGAGGAGCTGTGAGGAGACGAAAGAGAGAGAGACATGAATAAGAGAACAGGGAGAGAGGAGATGAGGAGCTGAGAGAGAGAGAGAAGAGAGAGACATGAATAAGAGAACAGGGAGAGAGAGATGATGGAGAGAGGAGATGAGGAGCTGAGAGAGAGAGAGAGACATGAATAAGAGAACAGGGAGAGAGAGATGATGGAGAGAGGAGATGAGGAGCTGAGAGAGAGAGAGAGACATGAATAAGAGAACAGGGAGAGAGAGATGATGGAGAGAGGAGATGAGGAGCTGAGAGGAGAGAGAGAGAGAGAGAGAGAGAGACATGAATAAGAGAACAGGGAGAGAGAGAGGAGATGAGGAGCTGAGAGGAGAGAGAGATGTATGTGAGAATAGAGGGAGTGAGAAGAGAGGGAGAGAGAGACATTCTAATAAGGACAGAGAGGGAGGGCTGTGAGGAGAGGAGAGAGAGAGGGTTAGAGGGAGGGAGGGAGAGAGAAAACACCTCCTCCCCAACGCCTGGACTCATCCCTCACCAGGCGGCGAGGGGAGAGATGAGCTGTCTCCTTAAAATCTGAGCCCCTGTCCAGAGCAAGACCCAGGCTGATGGACATGAGAGAGATGATGTTGCGGAGAATAGAGAGAGAGGGAAGGAGAGAGGGAACACTTCCTCCCTCACATAAAGAAGTACAGCTGCCCTCGACCCTCATAGAAATGTAGAAGTTTGTAATGGACTAAATGAGGTGATATTGGCAAAAAATGTGCACCAGTTGACGGAAAGACCGGATATATGTAGATACGGAGACGGGACCCCACCAGTGTGACAGACACTCGTGACTTATTTATGAATACATAAAACACACACTGCTTCCCCCCCCCCCCCCCTTACACACACAGCCTCCTCCCACCCCTCTTTCCCCCTTACACACAGCCTTTCTCCTCCTTCCCTCCCCTTCCAATATCCACAATTAACACACAAACCCAGCCCCCCTCCCTCCTCTCCTTCTTCCCCTCCCCCCCCAGCCCCCCTCCCCACACCCACCATTTAACAGACAAACACAGCCATCCTTCCCTCCCCCCCGCCACCTCCTCCCCCCCCCCACACCCACCATTTAACAGACAAACACAGCCATCCTTCCCTCCCACCAGCCCCCTCCCCCCACCCCCATTTAAAGACAGCCAGCCATCCTCCTCCCACCCAGCCCTACTCCCCCCCCCCCCACACCTACCATTTAACAGACAAACACAGCCATCCTTCCCTCCCCCCCAGCCCACCTCCTTCCCCCCCCCCCACACCCACCATTTAACAGACAAACACAGCCATCCTTCCCTCCCACCCAGGCCCCCCCCCCCCCCCCCACACCCACCATTTAACAGCCAGGTTCTGCACCTCCCCGTTCTTGTCCTCGAGCAGCCTGAGCAGCATCTTGACAACCTTGCGCTCCGAGTCGTCGTCCAGCTTGATCGAGTCCTTCTGGAGCTCCGTCATGAGGTCGTTGGTGGCCATGAACCGGTAGTCCTTGTCCGTGCTGGTCATCTGGGCCGGGGGAACGAGGGACGTGGTCGTTAGAGGCAAGGGGAAATAAGGCACACTGTTGGTAGGAAGGTAATTGTTTAAGGCAGTTGTTTGAGCTGCCTTGTAAATTTGTGTTATATTTACCAGATTTTACAGTGGTTACCTATAGTCTTCTTATTGTATTAGGGTCAAAATGCAGTCAGGAAGCCACGCCCCCTGCCTGCCCTTCTATGCTACGGGGCAGCTGATTGGTGCATTCCTCGTATCATCACCACCCATCACAATATCTTCACTACTTAACAGCGGCGTGACCACTGGACACAGCAATCTTCACTACAGAGGGTGACAAAATCAAAACACCCTCTGTAGTGAAGATTGCTGTCCAGTGGTCACGCCGCTGTTAAGTAGTGAAGATATTGTGATTGGTAGTGATGATACGAGGAATGCACCAATCAGCTGCCCCGTAGCATAGAAGGGGAGGCAGGGGGCGTGGCTTCCTTACTGCATTTTGACCTTAATAAAAAAAATAGGCTATAGTTGTATTATGGGTGTAAAATGTTCCTTACCTTACTGTATCTCTGTAATTGTGTGTAGAACTACCTAGCGCCACTGTAGTAGTTATGAAATGGTCAGGATCTCAGCGATGGATTAATAAAGAAGTCTGCTCAGGTTATAGTTATATAGTAAAACCTCTCGTATTCGGACACTCATTATTCGAACTTTGATATTATTCGGACCTCCTCCTCGCTTTTTTTTTTTTTTTTTTTTTTTAGGGGTCAAAATTTCCTAGCTATATATACTACACCTAGAATTTTTTTTTTTTTTTTTTTTTTTTTTTAGGGGCAAATTTCCTAGTTATATACTACACCTAGATTTTTTTTTTTTTTTTTTTTTTTAGGAGTCAAAATTTCCTAGCTATATATACACCTAGATTATTTTTTTTTTTTTTTTTTTTTTTTTAGGGGGCGAAATTTCCTAGCTTATATATATATAGGAAAACTTGGTTTTTTTTTTTTTTTTTTTTTTTTTTACGTAACCCCCCATATATAATCCCCCATTATTCGGATCCTTGCATTACTCGGACCACTCCTTGGCCCAATTAGACAATATAAGAGGGTTTACTGTACCACCATTGATAAGGTAGAGTTCAAGAATCTTTGAAAATAAGGTTAAAAAACCATTACTAACGTCGCCACTCGGTTTAATTTCAGTAATTTGTTCATTTGTAGCCCTACTATGACACAGCTGAAGACACAAAATGACACAGACTCTCCAGATAGCCCCTTCTAACTGTCCTGAAATCATGGATGTAGAAATGTAACTATTAACGCCACCACACGTCTAGAGACGTCTAGTGATGCTATAATTCGTAATATATGGCATCTGGCGACATTAGGGCAGGTGGCGACTAAAGTGTTATCTACGGTAGGTAGTCTACTACTTCATTCTACCATAGTTTATATGGCACAATATTAATAATACTTCCATACTCTCTTAGCCCCCCTTGTTTTTTGCACTACGCCTCGCCCCCTTATGAAAAACAGGGTGATTTAGACCAAGAAGTTATTAGTGAGGACACAAACACATCAAAATCTATTAGAATATAAATAAAAGGCTTGTTTTTATAAAAGCGGAAAGTTTTGAACCCAGAAATACCCCATTTTTACCCATTTAGCGTGCATATATTGCCTCTGCTTGGGTGTTATATCATGCAATACACCCTTTCTTACCCCTTACATAGGCTTGAATATTGCACGGGAACCCGTAAATTGAGGTAAACAGCAGAAGAAAATAAGAGAAATAAGATAAGTGCAGCCAGAAATACCCAGTTTTTACCTATTTATCGTGCATATATTGTCTTTGTCAATAGGTAATATCATGCAATACAGCCCCACGCCCTTTCTTACCCCTTAAATAGCCTTGAACATTGCACGGGGAGGCGTAAATTGAGGTATAAATGTAAGAATAAGGGTAAATTTCCAATATGGCCGCTGTGACGTCATCATAAGGAGCTTCAGATCAGAGCTTCTCTTGATCTTGACATCCAACTCGAGCTAACTTTTCCCTTCATTAATCAAAACCTTCAAATAATGAATTAATCAACACGGATAAAGTAAAATAATGATAAATAGGACACAATAAGCCTAAAAAAACAATGAATTAACGAAGAATTAATGAAATATCGTGTTTTAAAAGATCGCCGAAAAAAACTCAAAATTCACCACAACAAAAATCGACTTTTTAACAAAGCCCTTATAATTTGTGAAAAAATATGAGCAAATAGCATATGATGTGTGTATCTTATAAACAGTAACAGATCCTCGTTTAGTGTTGAAACCAGGGAGCAACATATCTTTTGTTTTTTCGATAATTTGACCCTTTCAACCACTGAGTCAGATGTATTCGTTCACTAAACACGGAATAAACACGTCCCATAAACACACACAAACACACTGCGCCTGTAGGCATAGCTAATCACACACAAATAACCTCACCGCTCATTTAGAAGGAAGAATAAGATTGACGGTAAAGTGTAAACAAAAACCCCTTTAAATAAAAAAACAAAATACAGCCACCAGGCGCGTGATTACTACATAAAACGATGCGGAAATATCGAAATAGATTAAAACACACAAAAATCCCCCTATATTCAGGGTAAAAAAAGAATTATCAACAAAATATCACAAAAAGTACGGGATTACTAACTGCTTTAGTCATATTACTTTTACGAAGGCCTTAAACTCAGAGACTGTTTATGGATAAAGTCATAAAACAAACTGAGGTTTTCAATAAGATAATGCAATCCATAATCGGTGCACGAATAAAAAAGTGATTATTCGTTTTGAAATGCGTAATTGGCACCTCGTAACCTGACGGCGAGGCCACAGCCAATCAGAGGCCTCGCTACACTGACAGCCAATCAGAGGCCTCTCTACATCTCTCAGCCAATCAGCGTTCAGGAACCAACATGGCCGCCAAGTTTTTTGTTTACCCAAGATATAGACTTATTTAATGGGAAATAAGGTGATATTTACACTTAAATACCTTATTTATGGCATATTAGTGACAATAGGAGTAATTTTAGTGATAAATATAGGGTGGACGATAATACATTGCCGCCATATTAGCCTTTCAGCGTAATATTCTCCCTGAAATAAAGGACTGACCTTATTTTGATGCCGGTAAATGGACTATTTTGACGTGTTTTCGCTAAGTGTCTCCCGCTGAATACTACAGAGACGTACCCAGGGTATACCTTGATGCACTGATCCTAGGTTCGAGTCCCACGTGCCCGAGATTAGCTTCTATGGACCACTGTGGCCCGCGCCGTACCCGTGGCCGCGGCGGTACGGGGCTGAGGCCGTTATAGTGGACGAGAACTGCGCGTTCGCTCTTTACGTCAGACACACACACTGGGGGGCTAACACCTCACTCTTAGCCCCTCTCGCTTTACCACACACACCACACCTGTCACTACGGTGTCTGTCTCTTTGTATACACCTGCACGCATACGCAACACACACACACAATTCTCGCATAGACGGAGAAAGCTAGAATGCCACACAACGCCAGTATTTCTATTTTTCAAGGTAAATGTATTTCTGCGGGCATAATTATAAGACCTTTTCTGTTGCTGTGTCGTTACATTAATATAGGTAGATAATTTTCTCGCATGTACTTAATGAAAATGGGACATATTAATTAACACAAACCAGTATTCCTGATTATTAGTACTATGAAGGGCCAGAAATATACAGCTTTTCCTACACAGAGAGAACTTTCTTGATTTATACATATATCATATATAATAAATGCAACTGACGAATACCAGCAAAGTATATAAGAAACATTAATGTGTGCTGATGCCTAATTGCCTATGTAAGACACTTTCTATAGATCGAAAATCGTACATCGAAAAAAACGTTGTCCTGGCGACTTTAGTGTTGTCTACGGTAGCCTGTCGTAGCTAACACTATAGTCGCCAGTCACTTGCCACTGCACTAATGTCGCCAGGTACAATATATTACGAATTGTAGCATCACTAGACATTTCTGTGCCACTGAAGACATGTAGTGTGATGTACATAATATAAACTACTGTGGATGCGTCTTCAGTGGCACATACAAGTCTGTAGTGATGCTAAAATTCGTAATATATTGTGCCTGGCGACATTAGTGCAGTGGCGAGTGACTGGCGACTATAGTGTTATCTACGGTAGTTGTTTAAATGTATTATTATCATAGCAATAACTTACTGTAGATATATTAGGATTAAATATAAAGTTTGTGTCAATTGCTATACGTACTACCGTAGATAACAGTAAAGTCGCCAGGACAACTTTTTTTTCTGTTTACAGCCGTGTGGTGGCGTTAATAGTTACATTTGTACATCCATGATTTCAGGACAGTTAGAAGGGGCTATCTGGAGAGTCTGTGTCATTTTGTGTCTTCATCTGTGTCATAGTAGGGCTATAAATAAACAAATGACAAAAATATCACCAGAGACGCGACCAACAATAAGGTCGCCAGTTAGTGTTTATTTACTGAGTGTCATCCCGCCGTTGTCGTCGCCCGAAAAAAAAACGCGTAGCGAAATTGTAAACCGTCTATACTTGCAGCTACAAAGCATAAAACAACGCTGAAACAGGGTAGATTATAGTCATGATATAAACTACTGTGTATCATCTTCAGTGGCACATACACAGCAGTAGTGAGGCTATAATTCGTAATATATGGCGCCTGGCGACATTAGGGCAGGTGGCGACTATAGTGTTATCTACGGTAAGTCGCATGGCATAGCCCACACACGCCCACCTAGACACACAAAACACGTACAAACATGATACAACACAACAACAGGGTAGATAATGATAAAAAACCCATTAAAATACATAAATAAACCATAAAAGTATAATAAAACACATTAAAAGCGGTAAATAATCTCTTACAACCCCGGTATTTGAGTTACCATATTTAACCACCCTTATATCACCCCTGACAGCTCCTTCATACTAAATTACAACCTATACTTAACATCCTACAGCCCTCAAAACCCCATTAACAACCTCATAACAACCCAAAACACGTGAAATAACGAAATAAATCCACTATTTTAAAACACAAACAAAAGCCGAGAATGGTTTGGGATTTAGGCGGTCTGGTTAACCTCCGCTAGATCTCTATTTTTACCTGTTCTCCTTTATTTTAACATGTTTAATTAGGCGCTATGGCTTCTCCTGGCTTACCTTCTCCAGCAGATTGGCGATGTGGTACGAAACACTCGCCATTTTTGTGTTTTTAGCCTGTTTAGCGGCGCGGCCTTTGCTTACTCGGCCTTGCTGGCAACAATATAAGAATTTTTTTGACGGTGAATCCAAAATTTCCTTAATATATATAACTATCTACTTATTTTTACATTTTATATATTTATAATTAATACCAATAATTATTTACTCCTTTTATCGCTTTGGAAACGTCTAATAAGGATTTTTGGATATATTTTAGATAACACGAAAATCAAATAGTCATCGTAATTTATTATTTTACTTCCTAACCATATGATAATTATTGATATCAAAGTTACTATTACTTTTTAGTGGCTATCATGCTTATGACGAATTCTTTAACACATTTCTTATGCGAGGGATGAGATTAGTCATTGCGCGGGAATTTCAAAATGGCTACGGTTCACCCCCTAAATTTCCTCCTCTTAATAAACGATATACTAGATTTCTAGGTCATATTCGGCCTTTTAATGAGAATATAAGGAACTATAACACACTTACACTTATATTTAAAGGATGAAAACTGTCTAACATACGCTGAGGAGTGAGGAACTGTAATGAAATAAAACTTGTCCATTAGACCAGCTGACTTTAATAAAACCACAACATGGATGAAAGACATAAGGATATTTGTTGTTGTTGTTGTTGTAGAATGACGCAATACTTGACTTGCACTCATAAATAACTAAAGGGAAGGAAAAAGGATCCCTAAATAACTAAAGGGAAGGAAAAAGGATCCCTAAATAACTAAAGGGAAGGAAAAAGGATCCCTAAATAACTAAAGGGAAGGAAAAAGGATCCCTAAATAACTAAAGGAAAGGAAAAAGGATCCCTAAATAACTAAAGGAAAGGAAAAAGGATCCCTAAATAACTAAAGGGAAGGAAAAAGGATCCCTAAATAACTAAAGGAATACATACATCAGCTGAAACATACATACATACATACATACATCAGCTGAAGCATACATACATACATACATACATCAGCTGAAACACACATACACACATACATACATACATCAGCTGAAGCATACATACATACATACATACAAATAGACATAATAGAACGCTTCTGTAATTCTTTGAGCTACGGATTCAAGCTGGAAAAGCATAGATATAAAAAGGAAATAGGGAAAAACTGGTTCACAAATAGGGTGGTAAATGATTGGAATGGACTCAGTAGACAGGTAGTTAGTGCGGAGTCATTAGGGAGCTTTAAAAGGAGCTGGACCAGTTATGGATGGAGGTGGATGAGGTAGTGTTAAGTGATTTCAAAAGGAAATAGGGAAAAAATCTGGTTCACAAATAGGGTGGTAAATGATTGGAATGGACTCAGTAGACAGGTAATAGTGGGGATCAATAGGGAGCTCTAAAAGGAGCTGGACAGGTTAGGATGGAGGTGGATAGTATAGTGTAAGTACAGGAACTACAGTGTAGGTCTCCCAGCCTCTTGTAGCTTCCTTATGTTCTTATGTTTCTCTAGGGAGTTTTAAAAGGAGGCTGGACAGTGTTATGAATGGGGATGGGAGGTGGATGTAGGTAGTGTTAAGTGACAGGAACTACCACGTGTAGGTCTCGCGGCCTCTTGTAGCTTCCTTATTTTCTTATGTTCTTATGTTTCTCTAGGGAGTTTTGAGAGGAGGCTGGACAGTGTTATGGATGGGGATGGGAGGTGGATGTAGGTAGTGTTAAGTGATTTAGAAAGGAAATAGGGAAAAACTGGTTCACAAATAGGGTGGTAAATGATTGGAATGGACTCAGTAGACAGGTAGTTAGTGGGGAGTCAATAGGGAGCTCTAAAAGGAGGCTGGACAGTGTTATGGATGGGAGGTGGATGTAGGTGGTGTTAAGTGACAGGAACTACCACGTGTAGGTCTCACAGCCTCTTGTAGCTTCCTTATGTTCTTATGTTGTAATATAGTAATGCAGTAATGACGGGTCTATGCCAATACACAAAAAGATGATAAAATGGCCTAAAATATTGAAAAAAGGCTGAAAAAAGTATTAAAATGATTGACAGGTTCACAAAAAGATGACAAAATGACATAAAATATTGAAAAAAAAGTTCTGGTTCATGTGTGTGTGTGTGTGTGTGTGTGTGTGTGTGTGTGTGTGTGTGTGTGTGTGTGTGTGTGTGTGTGTATTCATCTAGTTGTATTCATCTAGTTGTATTTTACAGGGCCAGAGCTAAGTTCGTATGGCCCCGTCTCCATGTCAACATTTATTTTTCTCATTCATCCTTAGTGTTGGGGGAAGCCACCACCCCGGGAGGCGGGTCACAAACCCCCGGCTAACACCCGGTACCCATTCACTGCTGGGTGGACAGGGGCTCGGGTTTTAAGAAGACCGCCCGTCTGTCTTCGCTCCGCCCGGGGATCGAACCCGGGACTTCTCGGTTGTGAGGCGAGCGTGCTACCCCTACACTACGGAGTTCCCTGTAGAGTAGAGTAGAGTTCCTACGGAGTGTGTGCATGCCTGTGTGTGTGTGTGTGTGTGTGTGTGTGTGTGTGTGTGTGTGTGTGTGTGTGTGTGTGTGTGTGTGTGTGTGTGTTAGCGGATGGCCCTGGTGAGCGTGAGGCTGGAGATGGGATGGTTCTTGGTGGTCTCGGCCTGTTTCTTGTCCTTGCGGTCCATGGCCCAGCACTTCCACATGCGGATGGTCTCGTCGGCCGCCGCGCTGGCCACCATCTGGCCGTCCGGGGAAAGGCACAGCTCCAGGACCCGCCCCGTGTGACCTGGGGGGGGGAGGGGTCAGATCGGGTCACTTAGCAATGTATATGTGTGTGTGTGTGTGTGTGTGCTATTTTCTCGGTCATATACCAATCAATATTTTTTTGCTTTATGCAAAATGACAGCCCTTGATCTACTTCATATTTACTTCTCTATACATGTCACACTTATCTGCCATAGTTTTTTAGGTATTGAAAAAAATGTGATTTAAAAAAAAAATCAAGGCTGAAATAGGGACTTCTAATCATTGTAACAGAAAGCTGACTACAGATTCGTGTTCAGCATGCCCGATAACTGCTAGCAACTCATTTTCTAGCAAATCTATATTAAAAAAAAATATTGCACATTTTGTAAAGGGTATGCCTTGAAAAATTTGCAATATTTTTTGAAAAATAAATATGTTTGAAAATTATTTGCTAGCAGTTATCGGGCCTGCTGAACACGAATCTGGAGTCAGTTTTCAGTTACAATGATTAGAAGTCCCTATTTCAGCCAATTCACAATGACATGATACTTCCAGATATTCCTTAAAAACCACAAATTAGACAAAACTTACTACAAGACATAACAATATGACAGGCATTGCTAGATTAATCATGACTGCAATACAACGATCAGTATAGTATTCATATTGAGTATTGAGAACAGAGTGTGCGTGTGTGTGGTGTGTGTGTGTGTGGTGTGTGTGTGTGTGTGTGTGTGTGTGTGTGTGTGTGTGTGTGTGTGTGTGTGTGTGTGTGTGTGTGTGTGACCCACCTGTGAGGTCCACCACCTTGGCCATGGAGGGGTAC
>JACEEZ010020615.1:62500-130000 GCA_016584305.1 Chionoecetes opilio | reverse complement strand
AGTGAAGAAATGAGAAAGTATAATGAGAAAGAGGAGAGAATTAGGGACATTAAAAAGAGCATAGATAAAAAAAGTGAGAAATATGAGGTTAGCATATATATAATAATAGTTAGAGTTAGAAATATGAGGTTAGAATATATATAATAGTAGTTAGTGTTAGAAATATGAGGTCAGAATATATATAATAATAGTTAGAGTGAGAAATATGAGGTTAGAATATACAGGTAAGTATTAATTATCCGACCTTGGGGGGACTGAAGGCAGGTCGGATAATTGGAATAGTCGGATGTTGGGATATCACAGTAACCATAAACGTAAGGACAAAATGGTATAGAACATAAAAGATGCAGCTCTTGAAGGCCGACCCAGTGGTAGACGCCAAAGTAAAATTCATGCATAAATAAAGCCACAAATCAATGTTTTCTATACACTAAAAAAAAACGAAGTCAAATAAATGGCCAAAACAAGACACAATGTGGTGGTGAAAAAAGTCGGCTGTTTGGACAAGTCGGATGTTTGGAGGTCGGATGTTGGGAATTTGGCTGTATATAATAATAGTTAGTGAGAAATATGAGGTCAGAATATATATAATAGTAGTTAGAATGAGCTTAGAGTGTATTTGTGGGTAGTGTTAGTCACAAATCACTCCAAAAACCCCATATAATTAATAGAACGGAATAAATCTGAGACCAAATAGGAGGTTAGTACTGATAGGTATAGATAGATAGTTAGTATAGAAGGTAGAAATAAGCTTAGTCTATCAATAGGTAGTAGTGTTAGTTATAGATACCTCCTAAACTCTCCAAAAGAATGATAGGTAGGTAGAGTCCATAAGGCTAAAAATAAAGCAAAGTTGGGTGCAAGTGTTTAGTTGAGTGTCACCAAAAGCAGTTGTTTAAATCTTAATAAACGCCTTAAATAAAGACAGAATGGGAGTGTGTAAGGCTGTAAATAAGGTCTATAAAGGTATTAATAAGGCCATAAAGATAATAAGGCCATAAAGTAGAGTTGAGTGTCACCAAAAGCAGTTGTTTAAATCTTAATAAACGCCTTAAATAAAGACAGAATGGGAGTGTGTAAGGCTGTAAATAAGGCCATAAAGGTAATAATAAGGCCATAAAAGAAAGTTGAGCCCAAGGGTTTAGTTGAGTCTCACCAAAGCATAGTTGTTCAAATCTTAATACAGGGAGGTCCCGAAGATACGAGCAGTTGTTCCACCGGGCATACTCGTAAAGCGAAATCTCGTATAGCGAAACACATAACTAATGGTAAAATATAGGTTTGGTTCCAGGACCCCATCAAAGACATGTTTTTCAAGCCCACACCACCACACCACCGCACCACCGCACCACCGCACCACCGCACCACCGCACCACCGCACCACCACACCACCGCACCACCGCACCACCGCACCACCGCACCACCGCACCACCACACCACCGCACCACCACACCACCACACAAAACAGTGAATTAAGAGTGTGACACCACAGTAGGACAGAGCACAAATAAGTCACAATAAGCACATTAAGTAAACCAGCAAAGCACTAAAATTGACTCACAAGGCACAATACAAGCAACAAAGACGTTGTACTGCAGGGGACGCCGCGTGACACAAGAGAGGGTAGGGTAGGTAAGGGACAAGTGAGGGGTGCGCAGACCTCTTCCACTGCCCACAAACTCATCTCTGTGCATCTGAGTCATTGTACATCATCATACAGCCCAGAATCCCAGATGCATACATGGTAGGGCGCGCATTTTGAACTTGGTCATTTTACTCACCCCAGTTTGAATGTCGTAGCATTGGATGTTCGATCTCGTATAATGAAAATAGACCCTAATTTACTCAGTTCGTATCATTGATTTCTCGTATACCGAATGGTCGTATAACGGGACCGCCCTGTAAACTCCTAAAATAAAGACAGAATGGGAGTGTGTAAGGTATTAATTAAGGAAATATAAGGCAATCCAGGAAAGTTGAGTGGAAGGGTTTAGCAAAGTCCTACCTTCCTTGATCCACGCGAGGGAGCAGACATAATCGGGGTCCTCCAGCTGCGTGAGGGCGGTGATGGAGCCATTGCCAGCGTTCCAGATGTACACGCAGCTGCCCAGCGCCACGCCCAGGTGGTTGTTGGTGCTCCAGTCCAGCAGGTGCAGGTCTGAACAGCAGGACAGCAGGAAGCAGTAGAAAAAATTTGGTGGGATTAATAAGATGTATGAATTAAGAGGAAGTAAATACAGACACAGACAGCCATAAATATGAATAAACGAGTAAATAATTAAGACGTTTAAATAAGCAGGAACAGCAGGAACAGCAGGAAGCAGTAGAAACAATTTGGTGGGATTAATAAAATGTATAAATTGAGAAGAAAACAGATGACCCAAAATATGAATAAATGGGTTAATAATGATGATATAGTTTTGTGCAGCTGTAACAGGAGGAAGAGCAGTTGGAAGAAGTAGAAAAAATTGGTGCGATTTTTTTTTATTTTTATTTTTTTTATTAATTAATAGAACGTATGAATTGAGAGGAAGTAGACACAGACAGCCATAAATATGAAGAAATGAGTAAATAATAAAGAACGTTTCAATAACTTACGGAATTAATGAAGAAGTAAAAATTGACGCCCAACATGTTTTAATAAATGGATAAATAATAATAAGATACAGTAAGTGAAATTAAGAGAATGTACAAATTGAAAAGAAAACATGACCATAAAAATTAATAAATGGGGTAAGTAATGTTAAGTATAGTTTACTCCGCTCCTCTACACACCCAAAAAAAATTATATAGATGAAAAAAAAAATATAATAATAATAATAATAACGACACAACTTTGCCCCGCCCCCTAATTTAATAATATACTCACAGTAGTCGTTGAGGAGGTCCGGGGCATCCAGTATCTTCTCTGGCACGCTGGGTATGTGCCTGCTGGAGGAGGCCTTGGGCATGTTGGTCTTGCTGGCACTGTACAGCACCTTCAGATTGTTCACGTACCCTGCATGAGAGGTTGTTGTAAGGGGTGAGGTTGGTTGAGGGGTTGGGAATGATGTATAATAGTTAACAAAAAAAAAAAAAAAAAAAAAAAAAAAAAAAAAAAAAAAAAAAAAAAAAAAAAAAAAAAAAAAAAAAAAAAAAAAAAAAAAAAAAAAAAGTATACAATGATGAGCAAAAAATAAATAATGGTGGAGGTGGAGGGGGTTGAGGAGGGGGTGGTGGAGGTTTAGTTATTGTGTTTTATTGGGGAAAGATATGTTGAAATGTTGTGTTTCGTCTTTTAATCAAGTTTTCCTAAGTCTCTCGTGGTATTTTGGGGTTGTTACAAATTTTTTCCTTTTAAAATTTCTTATTGGAATTTTTGTTAGGGTAAAGAAAGGTTGAAAAAAGGTTGAGAGGTTGAAAAAAAGAGCCCTGGGTGGTGGGGGGGGGGGGTTATAATGAGGTTGGGTTGAGGGGTTAAAATGATGTGAGGTTATTATTGAATTTTTTATTGAGAAAGTGGTCTTGAAATGTAGCGTTGTTTATTTTTATTCTTTGGGGGGTTGTCTTGTGATCATTCTGAGGTTGTTGACGTACCCTGGGGGAGGTTGTAAATGAGGTTGGTTGAGGGTTATGTTGTGGGGGTTTTATTGGTTATTGAGGTGGTGTGTGAGGAGGTTGGGTTGAGGGGTTGAGATGATGTGAGGTTTTTATTATTACCTACGATTTTTAATGAGAAAGTAGTCTTGACATGTTGCAGTTATATAGGGGGGGGTTGTCTTATGATCATTCTGAGGTTGTTGACATACCCTGGTGCGGGGTTGTAAGGGAGGTGAGGTTGAGAGGTTGGGGTTGTGAGGTTATTATTATTGATTTTTTATATTAAGAAAGTGACAACGTAATAAGGAAGACATGATGGAAGAATGAAATGTTGAGGAATAAATACAAACACATCAATAAAAAGACACAGGTTAGACTACAGAAATAATAAAGTTAAGTAAGAAGGATTAATAATAAGGATAATAAGGAAGGAAGGAAGGAAGGAAGGAAGGAAGGAAGGAAGGAAGGAGTGAGTGCGTGAGTTAAGTGAGTGAAGGAAGGAAGTAAGGAAGAAAGGAAGGAAGGAGTGAGTTAAGTGAGTGAAGGAAGGAAGGAAGGAAGAAAGGAAGGAAGGAGTGAGTGCGTGAGTTAAGTGAGTGAAGGAAGGAAGGAAGGAAGTAAGGCATCAGTTCCCACCTTCCTGAGAAAACTTCCACAAGAAACAATCAAGGAGTAACAAGGAATAAGAGAAGGAAGAACAATACAACAGTCAAGGAGTAACAAGGAAGAAGGAGGAAGGAAGTAAGGAGTGAGTGCGTACCTTCCTGAGCTTGAGGCGCCTTGTTCTTGAAGGAGAGGAGTGGCGGTGTTTCAGGTTCTCGATCTTCCTCATTACAGCTTTTTCAACACATCTTCACACTGTACCTGTTCTGAACACCACACACACCACACACGTCACAAAAAGCTTACACACACACACACATACTAACACATACATGGACGCCACTACACACACACACACACGACATACTGCTACACACACACACACTACACACACCATACACACAACAGACGCCACTACACACACACACAACACACACACTCACACCTAACATACACACACACACACACACACTAAACACACACAGCACACACACAACTAAACACACACACACACACACAACTAAACACACACACACACACACAACTAAACACACACACACACACACACACACAACTAAACACACACACACACACACAGTAAATACACACACACACACACACACACAGAGGACCTAAGAATAACATATAATAATACAAATAATACCTGAAAAAACAGAAATAAATAAGGAAATAAAAAAAAGTCAATTTCTTTACTGAATGTGTGGGGAAAGAACTCTTGTATTATCATTTCCCTATTTATTACTTTATTATTATTATTATTATTATTATTATTATTGTGTGCGTGTGTTACCTGTTGGTGTGTGAGTTCGTCGTCGTCAGCGTTGTCGCCGCCCGAGGCCTCCATGCTGGTGACGAGGAGGTGGTGCGACAACTCAAGGTCTGTGGTGCTGCGGTTGGGGATGAACCTGGGGCCAGAGAAGACAGATTATTACCTTATGTATGTGTGGCTGTCTTCTACACATTACTACATAGTTAATAAGAAGACTTGTTATGAAGAGGGCAAAAAATTAGGCTGGATATTTGAATGGATGAGAGATAGAAAGAAAAAAGCGATCTGAAAGCAGAGTAGAGCTGTGTTTTTGTCGTCCAAGCATCGTCTTGGCACGAAGACCGTTTGTTCTCGCAATTGAAAACGGATTGGTTTCTGCGACAACAACACAACAAGCTTGGTAGGGGCCGAAATAATAATCAGTCCACAACATTGCAGACAATATCACAAAGCAGCATAACACACATTTCAGCAAGTGTTATTGGAGTGGTCTTCGTAACCCAAGACGGTGCTGGGACCACAAAAACAAGGCTTAGATAGATAAATAGTTTTGTCTGTCTGTCTCTTCTACACCATATACACAGTTAATGGCAATGTGCTATTAAGAGAATATAAAACACACACACACATACTAACTGTCCCCTCTCCTTTCTCTCTCTCTCTCTCACACAAAGAGAAGGTCGCTACACAAGAGGACATACAAAACAACTAGGAAAAGGGAGATGCCTGAACAACATAAAAAAGTACAGCTTCCCTTATAGAAATGTAGCAGTTTGGAATGGACTAAATGAGGTGATATTGGTAAAGAATGTGAACCAGTTGATAGAAAGACTGGATAAATGTAGCTACGGAGACGGGACCCCACGAGTAATAGCTCAGGCCCTGTAAAACACAACTAGGTAAATACACACACACACACACACCCTCCCTCTCTCTCTCACCTGTCCTGGCCGAAGGGTGTGGTGGGAGTCTTGCGGTTGGGGGTCTTCTGGCCTGCCCCGCGCACTGCCAACTTGGGTATCAGCCGGCCGGGGGACTTCCCTCGACCTGCACATCACCACAATAAAGATAATAACATAGGATACTTATGTGACAAAGTATGAGGTAATGTAAGTAGGATAGATATTATGGGATGGGTGGACAGTAGAAAAAAATGAAACAGAGTAAATGTAATAAATTTAGAATAAAAATATGACATCTACAATGAAACATAAGAAAATAATCAAAATACTATAGATGAATAATATATATGCTACGCCCAAACAAGACTGCTCAAAAGGAATGACAGGTAAAATATGATAATAGGATAACTAATATATAATAAATAGCAAAAATTATATCAATACAAAATTCTACAGGCAAATGCTCCATAAAATAAAATAAAAAGGAATGAAAAAAACAAAAACAAAAACAGAATATAAGTAAAATAAAAAGGAATGAAAATATAAAGGAATGACAGAATAATAAATAACATATAAAGGAATGAAAATATAAAGGAATGACAGAATACTATAAATAAAATAAAAAGGAATGAAAAAACAAAACAAAAACCCAGAATATAAGTAAAATAAAAAGGAATGAAAATATAAAGGAATGACAGAATATAAGTAAAATAAAAAGGAATGAACATATAAAGGAATGACAGAATACTAAATAAAATAAAGGAATGAAAATATAAAGGAATGACAGAATATAAGTAAAATAGAAAGGAATGAAAATATAAAGGAATGACAGAATACTAAATAAAATAAAAAGGAATAAAAATATAAAGGAATGACAGAATATAAGTAAAATAAAAAGGAATGAAAATATAAAGGAATGACAGAATACTAAATAAAATAAAAAGGAATAAAAATATAAAGGAATGACAGAATATAAGTAAAATAAAAAGGAATGAAAATATAAAGGAATGACAGAATACTAAATAAAATAAAAAGGAATAAAAATATAAAGGAATGACAGAATATAAGTAAAATAAAAAGGAATGAAAATATAAAGGAATGACAGAATACTAAATAAAATAAAAAGGAATAAAAATATAAAGGAATGACAGAATATAAGTAAAATAAAAAGGAATGAAAATATAAAGGAATGACAGAATACTAAATAAAATAAAAAGGAATAAAAATATAAAGGAATGACAGAATATAAGTAAAATAAAAAGGAATGAAAATATAAAGGAATGACAGAATACTAAATAAAATAAAAAGGAATAAAAATATAAAGGAATGACAGAATATAAGTAAAATAGAAAGGAATGAAAATATAAAGGAATGACAGAATACTAAATAAAATAAAAAGGAATAAAATATAAAGGAATGACAGAATATAAGTAAAATAAAAAGGAATGAAAATATAAAGGAATGACAGAATACTAAATAAAATAAAAAGGAATAAAAATATAAAGGAATGACAGAATATAAGTAAAATAAAAAGGAATGAAAATATAAAGGAATGACAGAATACTAAATAAAATAAAAGGAATAAAATATAAAGGAATGACAGAATATAAGTAAAATAAAAAGGAATGAAAATATAAAGGAATGACAGAATACTAAATAAAATAAAAAGGAATAAAAATATAAAGGAATGACAGAACAATAAATAAAATAAAGGAATGAAAATATAAAGGAATGACAGAATACTATAAATAATAGAAGAAAAAGAATGACAAAATAAAAATACTATAAATGTAACAAAATATAAATAAAATGAAAGGAATAATAAAGCCAACAGGAAGGGAAGGTAGGGTGAAGGGAAGGTAGGGTGAAGGGAAGGGAAGGGAAGGTAGGGTGAAGGGAAGGGAAGGGAAGGGAAGGGAAGGTAAGGTGAAGGGAAGGGAAGGGAAGGGAAGGGAAGGGAAGGGAAGGTAGGGTGAAGGGAAGGGAAGGGAAGGGAAGGGAAGGTAGGGTGAAGGGAAGGGAAGGTAGGGGGAAGGGAAGGGAAGGGAAGGGAAGGGGGAAGGTAAGGTGAAGGGAAGGGAAGGGAAGGGAAGGGAAGGGAAGGGAAGGGAAGGGAAGGGAAGGGAGGGAAGGGAAGGGAAGGAAGGAAGGAAGGGAAGGGAAGGGAAGGGAAGGGAAGAGAGGTAAGGAGAGGTAGCCAGTGTTTACCCGGGGACCTTCCTCTGCCCGGGCTCTTGGTGTCCAGGAGGGAGCCACTGTGAGGGGTCTTGGCTGAGCGGGGACTGTTGCTGGTGTTCTCATAGTAGCCTGCAGTAAGGGTCAGAATGTGGGGTTTAGCTATGTACCTTTCCTCCCTATAGACAGAGTGATTAAGCAACTAAAACTATGCAAAAAATAAATAAATATATATGTCTTCTTCCTCCCTGTAGACATATTGTAAAACCTCAGCAAGCACCCTAAATGTCATGAAACGTCAAGTGGATGCCCATCCTCAATTAAGAGCAAGAAAAATATTGCGATATGACTTTTACATCCTCGCCCTGGCCACTTATAATGTTCTTGTGTCGCGGCTGCCGCGACACCGCCAACCCACCGTGAAACTTTCCACCCACTTATGCACACATCTCCTCGTAACATCCACAATCCTTGATATTTCTTCCACTGGCCTCTCTGCCTTGTGTAGAGATACAATAACTTTAATTTGCTCCTTTGTTAGGTCTTTCTTGCCACCCATTATGCAAATAATGATATTTATACCAATGCGCGTCTGTTCAAATTACTCGCGGGAAGGAAGGCGATACTTTTTTAAATGCTTGGTCTATAATTGACAAGTGGCATCTGAACATTCCTCAACGGTCTTGATGGACTGCCCGTGCCTTAAACAAGCTGCCATATGTAAGATATCTCTCTCGGAAGTCAGTAGGCTGCCATAGAGTACATTTTCTAAAATTCCCGTATGGAAGCGCTGTGTTATGATGTCGCGAACAATGCTTTGGCGCGCTGTGTATACCTAGCTATGTCCCTTTCCTCCCTATAGACATCATGATAATAGTAATAATCTTATTTCACCTCAAGGCCTTGCTAATAAAAGCTAAACATAAAAATATCCCTAGGACAAAAAACCTAGCCTAACCTCACCAACTATTCCCACTAACCCCTTATTTTCCACCCCTTAACCTTTTACCTAGCTTTATTTCTTGACCTCACTTCTTAACAAACCCTTCTTTCCCCCCCCTTAAAGTAATCGTCCAGACCATTTCATCATTCCTGATTTAATGCAGTCAAATCATAGCCATTAACGAGTATATCAACAATACGTCGTCACTTTTTGTATCCAGTCAGCCGTTTTTAAATAATCCGCAATCAAAATCTGCAAATTCCCCGAGTTTTCAAAACACACTCAAGGTTTGCAGACGCTCATGCTCAGGCTCGGTGACGCAGCATCAGGGAGGCTCAGCTTCCCGCGCTTGATCAGAGAGGTACGTAAACACAGAGATAAATATAGTACTTGAAGATATTTGGGTGTTTCTGATAGATTTGTTTTGCTATATGCCACATGCATGCATCCTTTATGGGTGCAGCAAGACAGCTGTGCCTTTCGAGAAAAGTTTGCACACGGAAAGGAGTGGCGTGTGTAGGAGTGGAGTGGCGGAGTGGCGTGTGGTGATTCACGCCTATAGTGTGTTGGGGCGAACAGTTGTGTTGAGAAACGGTGTGTAGTGAGGGTAGCGATGGACCACCACGACTGTGAGGCTTTGCCTCTTAACAAGACCAAGTAAACCAAGTAAACCAGTTGTGGAGTGGGCGTGGGCGTGCCCTGTGGTGGTGTGGCTGTCACACTTTCTGCCTTCCCGCCCGCATATTTTCCAACTCTTTGCTGTAGTTAATGCTAGTAGGCTATGTGGTTTCCGAGGAATTACGTTTGACTGTAGCTCCAAAACTAACCATAGGATTTTCTCGAAAGTACCTTCATTGTGATTCCCACACACACATGGTTTAACCTTATTTACCAATCCATGTTTTGGAGAAGTGCCAGGTCCTCCTGCTGAACCTCAGGCTCTGCTAACACCTGTTCATCCACCTCGTACTCGGGCTCAAACATATAGGATCCCATGACAATCTGAGGTTCGTTTTCCTCATAGTATACGCGACCAGCGTCATTTCTTTCGGTGTCAGATTGAGCATCGTACTCTAGATCTGACACAGCGACAGATTCACTGTCTGACACCGAAGTACAATCGCTCATCATAACATTTGCCGACAGGTGTCAGACAGAGTGTCTGCGGGCGTCCCTGTTCTGACGTCATCAATAACAGTCGTAGCCCTGTTGGAGGGAAGATTTTTTTTTTCGCGTGCTTTTTACAAAAGTCGTGTTTTTACGGAAATATGGCCTGGAAATCAATTATTTTTGGTGGATTAGGTGTTTTGAATGTACATTCAACATAATTCGGCAAAAAAAATTTGGGTCTGGACGACTACTTTAACCTCTGACCTAGCCTAACCCCACTAACTATTCCCACTAACTCCTCTATTTTTACCCCTTTAACCTCACTAACTATTCCCATTAACCCCTTATTTATCTCCCTTAACCTTTGACCTAGCTTAACCTCACTAAATATTCCCATTAACCCCTTATTTATCTCCCTTAACCTTTGACCTAGCTTAACCTCACTAACTATTCTCATTAACCCCTTATTTTCCACCCCTTAACCTTTTAACTAGCTTTATTTCTTGACCTCACTTCTTAACAAACCCTTCTTCTTCCTCCCTTAACCTTTGACCTAGCCTAACCCCACTAACTATTCCCACCAACTCCTCTATTTTTACCCCCTTAACCTCACTAACTATTCTCATTAACCCCTTATTTATCTCTCTTAACCTTTGACCTAGCTTGACCTCACTAAATATTCCCATTAACCCCTTATTTATCTCCCTTAACCTCACTAAATATTCCCATTAACCCCTTATTTATCTCCCTTAACCTTTGACCTAGCTTGACCACTCACTAAATATTCCCATTAACCCCTTATTTATCTCCCTTAACCCATGACCTAGCTTGAACACTCACTATTCTCGTTGGGAATGTTGAGTTTATGGACGCCTTGCTCCTGTGCCTTCCTCTGCCATCTTGGGAGCGGCGCGCGGTGGGTCAAATCTCCCTCCATCTTCAGAGCCTCACTGAGGTTGGCGTCAAACTGGAGGTGGGACATGGCAGGGCGGGCGTGGGGGGGCGTGACCTCTACTTGACCTGTGTGGGGGGAGGGAATTGATTAAGTGGGTAGATTACTGCAGTGTTGTCACGTTCATCGTTGACAGGCGGACGAGGACACTCTCTCTTACTGTTAGCTAGTACATTAACTATTTTTGAATCATGTACAGTAAAACCTCTCATATTGGGACTAATTGGGCCAAGGAGTGGTCCGAGTAATGCAAGGATCCGAATAATGGCGGGATTATATATGGGGGGATATGTATAAAAAAAAAAAAAAAAAAAAAAAAAAAAAAAAAAAAAAAAAAAAAAAAAAAATCTAGGTGTATGTATATATAGCTAGGAAATTTCGACCCCTTAAAAAAAAAAAAAATTCTAGGTGTATATATATATATAGCTAGGAAATTTCGACCCCTTAATTAAAAAAAAAAAAAAATTCTGTGTGTATATATATATATATATATATATATATATATATAATATATATATATATATATATATATATATATATATATATATATATATATATATATATATATATATATATATATATATATATATATATATATATATAGCTAGGAAATTTCGACCCCTAAAAAAAAAAAAAAAAAAAAAAAAAAAAATCTAGGTGTATATATAGCTAGGAAATTTCGACCCTAAAAAAAAATATATATAAAAAAAAAAAAAAATAGGAGGTCCGAATAATGTCAAACTCCGAATAATGAGAGTCCGAATACGAGAGGTTTTACTGTAGTTTTATAATACGGCTGCATGGTTTTGTGAATGGCTTGCGACTTGATGGTAAAACAACGAGTGTGTCTACCTTCCATTACACTTGGCACGGCAGCCCATGCGACGATGCCGGCCGGCTGAGTGACCTGACACAACCCCACCCGTCGGTAGGAATGAATGAGGTGAGGAGGGTGGTGACCTGGCGAGAGTAATGGGGTGATGTGGCACCACCGTGGACTCGGGCCGCTCCACCCGCGAGACCAAATTGAGCTGGGTCATAGGGTCGGCCTACGAGCAGCTCGTGGGCGGGGACTCGTGACGTCAGTGTGACCTCCCTCTCTTTATCCCCCTCTCTTACGGGGGTAAATAATAACAATATTCTCCCTATTTCTTTTATAAATCAACGCTTTTCCAGCTTGAATCCGTTACTTCTTGTTCTACCCTGGTTAAAAGCCGTAAAAACTTTTCCTACCTCTCCTTTATTATATCCCTTTATCCACTTAAAAACTTAGAACTATCAGATCGCCCCTTACTCTGCGTCTCTCGAGTGAGTGTAAATTCAAACTGTAGGTGTCGACATGGGAGGGCGGGCGTGGATGGGCGACTTGGGCGTGGATGGGTGTGGATGGGGGTGTGGATGGGTGTGGGTGGGGGTGTGGATGGGTGTGGAAGGGGGTGGGAGGGGGGTAGATGGGTGTGGGTGGGGGCATGGGTGGGTGTTTGGATGGGGGCGTGGATGGGTGTGGGCGTGGGTGGGGGCTGGGTGTGTGGGGGGGGGCGTGTGACCTCTTGACCTGTGAGGTAAAGGGCTTGATTAAGCTAGCTTGAATATAATGAATATAAATAAAAGGCTTGTTTTTATAATAGCGGAAAGTTTTGAGCCTAGAAATACCCCCTTTTTACCCATTTAGCGTGCATATATTGCCTCTGCTTGGGTGTTATATCATGCAATACAGCCCCACACCCTTACTTACCCCTTACATAGCCTTGAATATTGCACGGGAACCCGTAAATTGAGGTAAACAGCAGAAGAAAATAAGAGAAATAAGATAAGTGAAGCCAGAAATACCCAGTTTTTACCTATTTATCGTGCATATATTGTCTCTGTCAATGGGTAATATCATGCAATACAGCCCCACACCCTTTCTTACCCCTTACATAGCCTTGAATATTGCACGGGAACCCGTAAATTGAGGTAAACAGCAGAAGAAAATAAGAGAAATAAGATAAGTGAAGCCAGAAATACCCAGTTTTTACCTATTTATCGTGCATATATTGTCTCTGTCAATGGGTAATATCATGCAATACAGCCCCACGCCCTTTCTTACCCCTTAACCCGTCGGGTGCCAGCGACGTAGATCTACGTCGGCAGGGCTTGTCACCTCCAGTGCCAGCGACGTAGATCTACGTCGGAATAATTAAAAATTCATTGGGGCAAAACTATTCACTTATTATATTCCATTTCCACATAGGGTGACACATACACCCTTTGAGCGATGTGGCAACATTATAGCATGTGGATAAGGCTGCACTCACACCAAGCGAGTCGAGTTGAGTCGAGTCAAGGGGAGTAATTGTCATAACGAGTGATCGAAGACTCGTTGTGATTCGAATTGACTCCACTCAACTCCAATTGTTTGGTGTAAAACGAATCCTCTCTCGAATTGTTTGGTGTAAAACGATTCCTCTCTCGAATTGTTTGGTGTAAAACGAATCCTCTCTCGAATTGTTTGGTGTAAAACGAATCCTCTCTCGAATTGTTTGGTGTAAAACGAATCCTCTCTCGAATTGTTTGGTGTAAAACGAATCCTCTCTCGAATTGTTTGGTGTAAAACGAATCGCTTATTATTTTCCATTTCCACATAGGGTTACACATGCACCCTTTGAGCGATGTGGCAACATTATAGCATGTGCATAAGGCTCAATGGATACACTCAACACTCAAACTAAACTCTATGGATAAAAAAACCGAATGTGTCAAAAATGTTCATAGCTAATTTTGACATGAAAAATAAATTTGTAATGGGTTTGTTTGTCATTATATTGTTTAATTTAACCAATAGACCACAAATAAAATGAATAATAATAATCGAAAATTGGCCAGCACTGGCGTAGGTCAAAGGTACAAAATTGGGCAGCACCCGACGGGTTAAATAGCCTTAAATATTGCACGGGGAGGCGTAAATTGAGGTCTAAATGTAAGAATAAGGGTAAATAGCCAATATGGCCGCTGTGACGTCATCAAGGACTGGATCAGAGTTTATCTTGATCTTGACATCCAACTCGAGGTAACTTTTCCTTTCATTAATCAAAAACTTCAAATAATGAATAAATCAACACGGATAAAGTAAAATAATGATAAATAGGACTCAATAAGCCTAAAAAACCAATGAAATAACAAAGAATTAATTAAATATCGTGTTTCAAAAGATGGCCGAAAAAACGTAAAATTCAGCACAACAAAAATCGACTTTTTAACAAAGCCCTAATAAATCGTGAAAAAATATGAGCAAATAGCATATGATGTGTGTATCTTATAAACAGTAACAGATCCTCGTTTAGTGTTGAAACCAGGGAGCAACATATCTTTTGTTTTTTCGATAATTTGACCCTTTCAACCACTGAGTCAGATGTATTCGTTCATTAAACACGTGAAAAACACGGCCTATAAACACACACAAACACACTGCGCCTGTAGGCATAGCTAATCATACACAAATAACCTCAACGCTCATTTAGAAGGAAGAATAAGATTGACGGTAAAGTGTAAACAAAAACCCCTTTAAATAAAAAACCAAAATACAGCCACCAGGCGCGTGATTACTACATAAAACGATGCGGAAATATCGAAATATATTAAAACACACAAAAATCCCCCTATATTCAGGGTAAAAAAAGAATTATCAACAAAATATCACAAAAAGTACGGGATTACTAACTGCTTTAGTCATATTACTTTTACGAAGGCCTTAAACTCAGAGACTGTTTATGGATAAAGTCATAATAGAAACTCGGGATTTCAATAAGGCATTGCAATCCTATATCGGTGCACGAATAAAAAAGTGATTATTCGTTTTAAAATGCGTAACTGGCACCTCGTAACATGGCGGCGAGGCCAGAGCCAATCAGAGGCCTCGCTACACTGAGAGCCAATCAGAGGCCTCGCTACATCTCTCAGCCAATCAGCGTTCAGGAACCAACATGGCCGCCAAGTTTCTTGTTTACCCAAGATATATAGACTTATTTCATGGGAAATAAGGTGAAATTTACCCTTAAATACCTTATTTATGGCATATTAGTGACAATAGGAGTAATTTTAGTGATAAATATAGGGTGGACGATAATACATTGCCGCCATATTAGCCTTTCAGCGTAATATTCTCCCTGAAATAACACAGATGAAGACACAAAATGACACACACTCTCCAGATAGCCCCTTCTAACTTTCCTGAAATCATGGATGTACAAATGTAACTATTAACGCCACCACACGGCTGTAAATAAAATAAAACGTTGTCCTGGCGACTTTAGTGTTATCTACATACGGTAACTAACTACGTAATGTAATAAACTGATAACTAAGTATCGATGAGCTATAACATAAATCTAGTAGTCCGCTATACCCACTCATAACACATAAATCCTCCTTATAACCACAACATACATAAATATACGTGTCATTTAAATCCCCCATAAGTAAACAAACATATGGTGGCTCAACACATTACCTTATTTCACCTCGATTACCGCCTTATCCAATGCTTTACCTTGACCTACGCTACAACGAGTGTATGTACAGGTTAATATCTCACCTTTATGTAGGATTAATGATGGAAATACGGTAAAAATCACCCGAAATAAGGCTGAACACGAATACTTCAAGCCAAGTGGCGATTTAAACTGCTCTTGGCTTGAAACTGAACTCGAGTTGCAGTCATTTTGAGTTGCCTAATTTACACTTTTTTGTTATTTAAAGCATTTCTAGACTATTTTTATATACCTATTACTTTTTTTTAATTATTCTAAATGCATTATTATCTGTTTTAATGTAATTTTCTATCAATAAAGGAATATAAGAGTATACTTTTCATATTCTTGTTATTTTATGCATTTCTACCATTATTTCTGCACTATTTATATATATATTACTTCTTTTTAATCCTTCCAAATGCATTATTATATATTTTTAATGTAATATTCTATCGGTAAATGCATATATGAGTATGACTGAATGGATTGAGACAAAATATCCACATTGACCACACATATAAAAATTACACGTAGATACAAATACTATATAAATAATTAAATACAATAATATAAGAAGTAAAATAGGCTATAAAAGTCATATAAAAGGTAGATAAATAGATATTAGCCATGAGCAAAATATCAACATTGACCACATATATGAAAAATCTATATGAAGACACTTGTATATATGATTAATTAAATACAATAATATAAGAAGTAAAAATAGGCTATAAAAATCCTATAAAAGGTAGATAAATAGATATTAGCCATGAGCAAAATATCAACATTGACCACATATATGAAAAATCTATATGAAGACACTTTTATATATGATTAATTAAATACAATAATATAGAAGTAGAAATAGGCTATAAAAGTAGATAAAAGGTAGATAAATAGATATTGTACACGTCAGCTGTACAAGTGAGCGAAGTGTCTCCCGGTTCACGAAAACAACGTCACCACCACCACCACCACTTCTGTCACCACTACATCACCACTACACACAGCAGGATGGTGAGGCGGGCTGTGTGTGGTGATGAAGGGGTGATGCAGGGGTGTATGAGGGGTGTACGGGGCCAGGTCATGAGTCAAAAGAGGTCAAAAGTAGGCGTCAAATAGTCTCTGTCCTTATTTTGACGTATTTTGGGTTTAATTCGAGTCTGGGGTTTGGTTTAATGGTTTTTTTTGTTTTTTTAAGGTTGTAGGGTCAGGTAATAGCCAGGTCATATGTCAAAGCAGGTCAAATAGTTTCCTAGACCCTATTTTGGGTTTAATTTGGTCCTGAGGTTTGGTTTATTGGTTTATTTTGCGTTTTTTGAGGTAGGGTCAGGTCATAGGTCACAGTTTAAAACTAGGCGTCAAATAGCCTTCATTGACCTTATTTTGACGTATTTTGGGTTTAATTTGGTCCTGAGTTTTGGTTTAATGGTTTATTTTGATTTTTTTTAGATTGTAAGGTCAGGTCATAGGTTACACAGGTTAAAACTAGGGGTCAAATAGCCTTCATTGACCTTATTTTGACGTATTTTGGGTTTAATTTGGTCCCGAGTTTTGGTTTAATGGTTTATTGAGTATTTTTAGATTGTAAGGTCAGGTCATAGGTCACACAGGTTAAAGCTAGGGGTCAAGTAGCCTTCCTTGACCTTATTTTGACGTATTTTGGGTTTAATTTGGTCCTGAGTTTTGGTTTAATGGTTTATTTTGAGTTTTTTAAGATTTTAAGGTCAGGTCATAGGTCACAGGTTAAAACTAGGGGTCAAATAGCCTTCATTGACCTTATTTTGACGTATTTTGGGTTTAATTTGGTCCTGAGTTTTGGTTTAATGGTTTATTTTGAGTTTTTTTAGATTGTAAGGTCAGGTCATAGGTCACACAGGTTAAAACTAGGGGTCAAATAGCCTTCCTTGACCCTATTTTGACGTATTTTCGGTTTAATTGTCTGAAGGTTGGTTTAACGGTTTATTGACTTAACCTCCCATTTCCGGAAAATAAATTTGATCCATGCGATAAAGTACCAATTTTTGACTAGGAAAAAATTGTCAAGTGTCTCTTAAAATGACCGCGCAGCCCTCGTCCATATTTACCCTCCCTCCCAGTTCAGCTCAGTTGTGGGTCTTTAGTCAGGCCTTCTTCAACGGCACTCCCTGACGTGTTTCTTCTTGCTGTCTGGGTCTTTAATGAGTTGTCTTCTCTTATTCTATCTTATTAGTTTCTTTCTTTTTCTTTCTTCTTATTTTCTCTGGTCATCCAAAAACTGTTGATTGTTCTTTTTGCTTCTTGCACATTAACACACACTCCCACCCTAACCCTCCCCCTAACAGCCCTTCTTCCCCACCCACAAGGTTAGGTTAGGTTTGTGGTAGTTTTTGGTGGTTTGTGGTAGTTTTTGGTGGTTTGTGGTAGTTTTTGGTGGTTTGTGGTAGTTTTTGGTGGTTTGTGGTAGTTTTTGGTGGTTTGTGGTAGTTTTTGGTGGTTTGTGGTAGTTTTTGGTGGTTTGTGGTAGTTTTTGGTGGTTTGTGGTAGTTTTTGGTGGTTTGTGGTAGTTTTTGGTGGTTTGTGGTAGTTTTTGGAGGTTTGTGTAGTTTTGGGGTTTGTGGTAGTTTTTGGTGGTTTGTGGTAGTTTTTGGAGGTTTGTGGTAGTTTTTGGTTTGGTAGTTTGAGTTTGTGGTAGTTTTTGGAGGTTTGTGGTAGTTTTTGGTGGTTTGTGGTAGTTTTTGGTTTGTGGTAGTTTTGGGGTGGGTAGTTTTTGGTGGTTTGTGGTAGTTTTTGGTGGTTTGTGGTAGTTTTTGGTGGTTTGTGGTAGTTTTTGGTTGTGTTTGGTGGTTTGTGGTAGTTTTTGGAGGTTTGTGGTTAGTTTGCTGAAAGATATTAATGTTTTGCTATTGATTTGCATGCAATGTGAGGGAGTTTCAGTGGTTTGCTGGTGGTTTGCGGTGTTTAGTCCGACCACTACTACAGTACTGTGTTATATGAGGGGCCTTCTGCACATACAACACACTGCTGTATTGCTTCTCCCGCGGAAATTACTCGTTCTTGAGATATTCATTTATTAACCCTTCACGCCCAGATCTTTCCTTGGCTATATAAAATCGTCTGTTGTTAGCCATGAAATAACGAAAAGTCACTGAATATACCAAATTAACTAGTGGACAAGGATACTAAACAGGTCATAGCTATAAAATATTGCTTATAGTCATTAAAATCGTCTAATGGTACACAAATTACAATGAAAATTACGTTCTGGGTCTCAAGGGGTTAATATATTTTTAAGGTTAGATTAGGTTATGTATTTATTTTCCTATATTTCACTATTTACTACTACTAATACCTCCTACTACCCCTCTATTACTACTACTAATGCCCCTCTCTAAAACCCCTTCCCCTTCCCCACTACCCTCTCTAAAACCCCTCCCTTCCCCACCCCCACACAACCCCCTCTAACCCCTCCCTTCCCCTCCCCCAGGTCCTCCTCGCCGCGGCCGTCTGCACCCGCACGGGCAAGGCTCTGGTGTCGCGCCAGTTCGTAGAGATGAGCAAGAGTCGTATTGAGGGGCTGCCGCGGCCTTCCCCAAGCTGATGACGGGGGGACGCCAGCACACCTTTGTGGAGACTGAGTCCGTGCGCTATGTTTACCAGCCCCTCGACCGCCTCTACATGTTGTTGATCACCACACGGGCCTCTAATATCCTTGAGGACCTGGAGACTCTACGGCTGTTCTCAAGAGTGGTGAGTCCTGGGTGCGGGTTTGTCTTGGTTCTTTCGCTATCTTCTTTTGGTTATTCTCCCTCTCTCCCTGTCTCCCTCTATCCATTAATCTACAAACTCCATGTTCTCTATAATTCATTTAATTAATCTATAAACTCTATAAACTTTTTTCTCTCTTTTCGTGCTTATTCTTCCTCTCCCATACTTTAAAAAGAAACTCCATTACTCTAATATAGTGTAATGTTTTTCACCCGTATATCTTTTTTGGCAGATCCCTCCTTCCCATAAAGAAACCCATAATGATAAAGATAACAATGTTTTTTATTCCCTGTACAATTCCTTCCCTCCCTCCATCCCTCAGCATATTCTGGACTAATAATACTGATATTTTAATGCCCATAAGAACATAAGAACATAAGAAAATAAGGAAGCTACAAGAGGCCGCGAGGCCTACACGTGGTAGTTCCTGTCACCTAACACTACCTACATCCACCTTTCATCCCCATCCATGAACTTATCCAGCTCCCCTTTAAAGCTCCCTAATGACTCCGCACTAACTACCTGTCTACTGAGACCATTCCACTCATTCACCACCCTATTTGTGAACCAGTTTTTCCCTATTTCCTTTCTAAATCTACGCTTTTCCAGCTTGAATCCGTTACTTCTTGTTCTACCCTGGTTAAAAGCCGTAAGAACTTTTCCTACCTCTCCTTTATTAAATCCCTTTATCCACTTAAAAACTTCTATCAGATCGCCCCTTACTCTGCGTCTCTCGAGTGAGTGTAATTTTAATAACTTCAATCTCCTCTCATAACTAAAGTTACGCATCCCTTGTATCATTTTGGTCATCCTTCTCTGCACTTTTTCTAACAACACTATATCCATCCTGTAATATGGAGACCAAAACTGAACTGCATAGTCTAGGTGAGGCCTGACTAGAGCCAGATAAAGCTTTAGAATAACTTCTGCACTTCTACTTTTAACACTTCTGGTAATGAATCCTAATACTCTATTAGCTCTATTTCTGGCCTCAATACATTGTTTCCTAGGTCGGAGGTCTGGGCTCACCCTCACTCCAAGATCTTTTTCACCTTCTGATCTTTTCAGCGATACATTGCTTATGGTGTATCTATTACCAGGGTTTTTTCTACCAACATTCATAACGCTACATTTATCAATATTAAATTCCATCTGCCATCTGACTGCCCACTCGTTAAGTTTATCTAAGTCTCCCTGCAATATGTTTACGTCAGACTGTGTTCCAATAATCCTACCTAACTTAGTATCATCAGCAAACTTGCTGATATCACTGCTAATCCCACTATCCAAGTCGTTGATGTAAATCAAAAATAGTAATGGGCCCAAAACAGACCCTTGTGGAACTCCACTTGTCACCAGTCCCCATTCAGATTTGGAACCATTAATTGTAACCCTTTGTTGCCTATTACTTAGCCAAGCTCTGATCCAATGAAGAACCTTCCCATCTATACCATGAGCCCTAACCTTATTTAAGAGTCGCTCGTGTGGTACTTTGTCAAATGCCTTACTAAAGTCCAAATATATTATATCATAATCCTTATCATTATCTGCCGTCTCATAATCTGCCATACAACTTCCTTCCTTCCCTTGGCAATCCGAGAGTAATATTGATGATGTTTTAATGCCTCCTCCCTCCCTTAACAGATCCCCGAGTACTGCCGCAACATGGAGGAGGGCGAGATCCTGGAGAACTCCTTCCACCTGATCTTTGCCTTTGACGAGATCGTGGCGCTGGGCTACCGGGAGTCCGTCAACCTGGCCCAGATCCGCACCTTTGTGGAGATGGACTCCCACGAGGAGAAGGTGTACCGCGCCGTCAGGGAGACCCAGGAGAGGGAGGCACGCACCAAGATGAAGGTATGGGAATAGCATGTTTTTCTCTACTAAACGGACTATTTTTATCTTCATATCTTTGGGGAGACGCAGGAGAGGGAGGCCCGCACTAAAATGAAAGTCTGATAACAACATGTGGATCAACTACTTCATCCCTTTTGACCTAGTTTTATCTTGGTTCTAAACAGACGACGATCTATAAAGAAATCCATTTTTACCTACTTTTTTCTTGATTTTTTACGCACCAAGATGAAGGTTCGGGAATGACGTGTTTTTCTCTATAAACTGAACTAATTTTTACCTACTTTTATCTTGCTTCTCCTAAACTAGACGACTTGTTTAGAGAATAAGACAAAGGAAGGAATAGTTTATAGAGTTTCCAATACTATAAAGGCACTAAAATGAAGGTTAGGTATCATCATCATCATCATCATTGTCTTTCTGTTTAATGTCAGATTTTGATGAGGTTAGACAGTTAGTTGTACGCTTCCAACTATCAATCTCTATCTATTATTTCTAGCACTAAGATGAAGGTTAGGAAATAACATATATAAACTAATCCCTTTTTATTTAGTTTTAATCTTGCTTCTCCTAAACTAGACGACTTGTTTAGAGAAGAAGACAAAGGAAGGAATAGTTTATAGAGTTTCCTGTACTCTAATTTGCCTAAGATGAAGGTTAGGAAATAATGTGTTCTCTATAAACTAACTAAAATGTACCTAATTTTATCTTCTTATATTTGGGGAGGCAGTGGCAGAGTAGTGAGTGCCTGTTAGTGGTATGCTCGGTGTGCTAAGTTCGATCACCGAATCGAACTTATATTATCCCTTGACTTATATTGAGTCGATATAAGTCAAGATTGCAGTCAGTTAGGTACACATCCAGTTAGTAATCCGTCCCTCTAACCACCACTCCACTAACTACCCCTCCAGGAGAAGGCCAAGGAACTACAGCGCAAGCGTCAGGAGGAACTCAAACGTGGCAACAAGGGCGGCGGCTACAACAGCAGCAGCGGCAGCGGCGGCGTGAGTGGCGGCTTTGGCATGTCCGGCGGCTTTGGCGGCAGCAGCGGCGGCTTTCCCTCCCCCACCGAGCCCATCCCCTCCCCGGTACAGGTAGGGGGAGCGCCTTTACTGTATACTAGGGTGTGTTACGGTGACACTGGGTTATTAGTTTGCCGGACATTTTTATAGCTACAGTAAAACCTCGCGTATTCGGACCCTTATTATTCGGACTTTGACATTATTCGGACCTCCTATTTTTTTTTTTTTTTTTTTTTAGGGGTCGAAATTTCCTAGCTATATAATATACTTAGATTTTTATTTTATTTTTTATTTTTTATTTTTTATTTTTTTAGGGGTCGAAATTTCCTAGCTATATAATATACTTAGATTATTTTTTTTTTTTTTTAGGGGTCGAAATTTCCTAGCTATATAATATACTTAGATTTTTATTTTATTTTTATTTTTTTATTTTTTATTTTTTTAGGGGTCGAAATTTCCTAGCTATATAATATACTTAGATTATTATTTTATTTTTATTTTTTTCCTCTCCATATCCCCCCATTATTCGGATCCTTGCATTACTCGGACCACTCCTTGGCCCAATTAGTCCCAATATGAGAGGTTTTACTGTATATATATATTTTTTAGGTTGTTTTTGACGTATTTTTTGAGATTTGATGCAGTTTTTCGTAGTTTTATAAGTCATTTTAAAGTTTTTTCTGGCAACATTTATTTATTTGTTTTTATAGACGGTTTTTTTCAGTAAATAGGTGGTTTTTATAGGTAGTTTTTAGTGTTTTTTCTGGTTTTTCAGGTAGTTTTATAAGTCATTTTAAAGTTTTTTCTGGCAACATTTATTTATTTATGTTTTTATAGACGTTTTTTTTCAGTAAATAGGTGGTTTTTATAGGTAGTTTTTAGTGTTTTTCTGGTTTTTCAGGCAGTTTTATAGTGTTTTAAATGTTCACCGTCACTCCATTAATTAATCCTATTCTTCGCCCTTCTGCATATTTGTTTATTTTTCTCAGTTCTTCAGGTAGTTATTAGTTTTATAATAGTTTCCCGGCATTTTTTTAGCATCACCCCCATTCATTAACCCCTTCATTAACCCCATTCATTAACCCCCAATCATTAACCCCTTCATTAACCCCATTCATTAACCCCCATTAACCCCCATTAACCCCTTCATTAACCCCCATTCATTAACCCCATTCATTAACCCCCTTCAGTAACCCCATTCATTAACCCCCATTCATTAACCCCCATTCATTAACCCATTCATTAACCCCCTTCATTAACCCCCATTCATTAACCCCATTCATTAACCCCCTTCATTAACCCCCTTCACCTTCCCCTCCTTTCTTCGCTCCCCTTATTTTATTTTTATTTTATTTATTTATTTATTTATTTATTTATTTATTTTTTATATTTTGTTTTACGTCACTCGTCCCCCCCTTGTGCAGGAGCCCCGGCCCTCCACCATGAAGCCGGTGGGCCCCAACAAGGCCATGAAGCTGGGCAGCAAGGCCAAGGATGTGGACTCCTTTGTGGACCAGCTTAAGTCCGAGGGGGAGCGCGTGGTGTCTTCCAGTGAACCCCAGACCACCGTGTCCCAGTCCACCACACCCGCAGTGGACATGGAAGTGTGAGTGACTATTTGAGTATTTGATTTATATATATATACTATTAGGCCGCCTTCACACGAGAGGTTTTTTCACGCGCGGTTTAGAAATCAATTAAGTTCAACGAGGCCTTCACACACTGGCCGCGCGGCTTAATTCCTGCGCGGCAATGATTTACCGGCCGCGTGCACTGCCAACTCGCGTGGCGCCAGGCGGTTTAGAATACTCTAGAAGTCTATGGAGCCTTCTGTGCACTGCTGCAGATGAACCGCGCGGGAAAAAACCGCTCGTGTGAAGACATGCCTCCTAGACACCCACCCGCGCGGCCATACTACTGCGCGGGAGAAAACCTCGTGTGAAGGCGGCCTTACTTAATGAAACCACTACCCTGAAACCAATCCTTCTCATTGGGTTGTTGTATCTGTACAGGCCCGTACACACTACCACTCGCCACCGTCGGTGCTTGCCCACGGCAATGCCGTGGCCAGAGTGGTGTACATTCGGTTACATTTTGCTGGTCGGCATCCTGTCCACACTGCCACTTTTGAGTGACGAACACTCGATCGAAGGGAAACGCCGACGGTGGTGCGTGGTAGTGTGTATGGGGCTTAAGAGACAATCCGGCGTGGAGGAGGCCAAGGGGGTGTGACCACAAGGCTCGTGGCTGGGGCAAGTTGATGTTGATTTATACGTCTACTAATACTTAAGTCCCTCCTCTCTCTCCCTCCTATACTACAGTGTGCACATAGTGGTGAGTGAGGACCTGGTGGTGCATGCGGGGCGTGACGGTGGCCTCAAGACCATGGAGGTGCAGGGCATTCTCAAGCTGCGCCTCTCTGACCCAGACTACGGCTTCATCAAGGTCCAGGTATGTAGCGGAACCTCTTTTTTTTTTTTTACTTATTTTTCTTATTTTCTGGTTCTGGTGTGTAGTGGAATTTTTTTTCATCGGACCTATTTTTTTTTTTTTTTTTTACTTTTTTATACTTTTTTAATAAGAACATAAGAACATTTAATTCATTCATTATATTAAACATTCAAAATAACAATTACTTTTTTTTCTGGTTCTGGTATGTAGTAATGGAAGAATCTTTTTATCGGAACTTTTTTTTTTTCTCTTTTTTTCTGGTTTATCATAACTTTATTTTTTACTTTTTTTCTGGTTATGGTATGTAGTGGAACAATTTTTTGTCTAATAATTAAATCCCGGCCCTCCGTCCCCCCGCCGCCGCCGCTGCACAGGTGGACAACACGGAGACGCGGCCGGTGCAGCTGCAGACACACCCCAACGTGGACCGAGAGCTGTGGCGTTCGTGTGGCCAGATCGGCATGAAGATGTCCAACAAACCCTTCCCTCACAACACTGACGTCGGCGTGCTCAAGTGGCGATTCCAGACCTCCGATGAGAAGCACTTGCCCCTCTCTAGTAAGTATATGCAGTGTCTTCAAAACAAGGGGGCGGACGGGGCAATCACCGGTCTACTCACACACTTGCGCCGCCTACTTTCCCCCCCAAAAAAAAAGTCGCCACTATATACCATAAATATTGTATGCCAGGAGTGACTTTGACCCTGGAAAACAGCCAGAATGCATATTTTAACACCTTCCAAGGCGTGGACTTCCTGACCCCCGGCCTATCAAGCAGTGCCTCGCTTCCCTCGGCTTTCAATCAATCTCCACCTCCTACTTCCTTCATTAAAACTCCTACTTGAAAACAAAATGAAAACACTGTATATACGTGTGTGTGTGTGTGTGTTATTCACCCAGGGTCTTGTCCACGCAAGTCAGACTCGCGATCGCCAGTTTCACCCTCCCAGGTCATTATTACCGATCTTTGGGTAATACCTGGAACCTCACACACACCCATCCCCTTGCTCAACAGGGACAGTAACCGTCTGAATTTGTCAGTGAAGAGGCCCCGGGAATGAGCGGGGCCGGGGATCGAACGCCGGACCACGTTTTTTTCCCCTTAAATTCACATATTTGTGTTTTGTTGGTAGGATGAACTGTAGACTAAACCCAACCCACACTAACCAAACCACCCCCTCCCTCGTGTATTATCTGCTGCACTATAACACCCTGTCTAAACTATACTAGGCCCACACTCCACATTAACCCACCATCACCACCCTTAGGCAATATATATTTAATGAATAGCCTTATATTTGCTTGTTTTATATTGAAAGGGCAAACTCTAGACTAAACTATCCCTAAACAACACCCTATCTATCTATCTATCTATCTATCTATCAACACCCTATCTCTATCTATCACCCTATCACCTCTATCCATCTATCTATCTATCTATCACCCTATCACCTCTATCTATCTATCTATCTATCAACACCCTATCTCTATCTATCACCCTATCACCTCTATCTATCTATCTATCTATCAACACCCTATCTCTATCTATCACCCTATCACCTCTATCTATCTATCTATCTATCAACACACTGTCTCTATCTATCACCCTATCACCTCTATCTATTACCCTATCACCTCTATCTATCACCCTATCACCTCTATCTATCCTATCTATCTATCAACACTATCTCTATCTATCACCCTATCACCTCTATCTATCCTATCTATCTATCTATCATCCCCTAGTCAACTGATGGGTCAACTTTTTCTCCCTCTAACACACTAACAACCTATCTAACACTAAACTAACCCCTTCTCTCCCCCTTAGTCAACTGCTGGCCCCAGGAAAATGGCGCGGGTGGCTGTGACGTCAACATCGAATACAACCTGGAGAAGAGCGACCTGGAATTGTCCGAGGTAGTTATCACCATCCCCCTCGCCCCTGGTGCCCCCCCGCCCGTCATCAACGACTGCGAGGGCGAACACGAGTACAACCGCGCCCACTGCGCCCTGGTGTGGCGCATCCCGGTCATCGATAAGACGGCTCCCACGGCCGCCATGGACTTTACGGCACGAGGCGTTCCCGATAATTTCTTCCCTGTGCGCGTTAACTTCAACTCGACTCGGACGTTTTGTGAAATCAAGGTGGGTCTATAGTGTGTTTTGTTTACTACTATACTACTACTACTACTACTACTACTACTACTACTACTACTACTACTACTACAACTCCTCTTTCTAATTCTACTACCTTATTTCTCCTCTTACTACTACTACTACTACTACTATTTCTCCTCTTTCTAATGCTACTATTCGTCTTATAAGCTGTAAAATACGGTACCTGCATAGTCTGTCAGTGCCAACTTGGGCTATATGGGCATGTGGCACGCTACCCTGAAACCAATCCTTCCCACCGGGTTGTATCTGTAAGAGACAATCCGGCGTGGAGGAGGCCAAGGGGGCGCCCACAAGGCTCGTGGCTGGGGCAAGTTGATGCTTCCTGTCGAGAGCTGCTTGGTATGGGAAAGGAGCCTGCATGGGGACTCGCGCTTTCTTATGAGGAAAGGTTGAAGGAAATAAAGTTACCAACACTCGAGCAGAGAAGAGAAAGGGGAGACTTAATAACAATTTTTAATCTCCGCAGGTGTTGGGTGTGGTCAGTACCTCCGACGGGGCCCCGATCTCCTTCTCCCACGAGACGCAGATGAAGACCAGCGTGTACGAGATAGACTAGAGCTCTCCGCCCGGCCCCACACCGCACAACCTACGCGCTATTTGCTCGACGGCCATGTTTGTTCGTTACGTTAAGACACGATAGATGGGACGGCGGTTATTTTTCTCGCATCTCCTCCTACTCCCCTGGTCTTGGTATCTTTCAGTAGTTATAGTAGAGGTAGGTTGCTTCTCTCTCTCTCTCTCTCTCTCTCTCTCTCTCTCTCTCTCCTATGCTTGAGAAAAGAACATATTGTCATACGAACGAGAGATGTTTACTTACGCCAATGGCCGAGTTTTGTTCGTTACCTTAAGACATGATAGGTGGGAAGTAGATTATTTTTCTCGCACCTCCTCCTCTGTCTTCTCTCCTCCTCCTCCTCCTCTTCCTCCAGCCTTAAGTTTATGTTATCTTGAAGTAGGGAAGAGAGGTAGGAAGGGGTTTTTTTCTCTCAATCCTCCTCCTCCTCCTCCTCTTCTAACCTTGAGATAAAAGCAAATTATCATATGAAGGGAAAATGGAATGGCCACGTTTTTGTATCTTTAGTTATAGTTATAGGAGGTAGAACACTCTTTTAGTTGAAGTAGTGAGGAGAGGTAGGACTCTCTCTCTCTTCTCTCTCTCTCTCTCTCTCTCTCTCTCTCTCTCCTCTCTCTCTCTCTCTCTCTCTCTTCTCTCTCTCTCTCTCTCTCTCTCTCTCTCTCTCCTCTCTCTCTCTCTCTCTTCTCTCTCTCCTCTCTCCTCTCTCCTCCCCTCTCTCCTTCTCTCCTCTCCTCTCCTCTCCTCTCCTCTTCTCTTCTCTTCTCTCTCTCCTCTTCTCTCTCCTCTCCTTCTCCTCTCTCTCTCTCTCTCTCTCTCTCTCCTCTTCTCTTCTCTCTCTCTCTCTCTCTCTCTCTCTCTCTCTCTCTCTCTCTCCTCTCCTCTCCTCTCTCTCTCTCTCTCTCCTTAAAACAGCAAATTGTCATACGAACGAGATGTTTTTGATATAATAGCCAAGTTTATGTCATCTTTAGTAGTGAGGAGAGGATAGGGGATAGGGGATAGATGGGTCAGGTACATTCTTTCTCTCTTCCTCCTCCTCCTCCTCCTTCTCTGACTTGAAGAAAATAGCCAATTGTCATACGAACGAAAGATGTTTTAGTTATACGAATGGCCAGGTTTATATTATCTTAAGGGGTGACGGTAGAGGTAGGTAGTTTTGTTTCTCTCACTCTTCCTCCTCCTCCTCTCCTAAAAAAAGAAGCAATTTATCGGGGGGGTTTTAATATTAGGAAGTGTATTTTTTTTTTTTTTTTTTTTATTATTATTATTTTTTTTTTATTATTTTTTTTTTTTTTTTTTTTTTTTTTATAGGAAAGGTACCATTTTTTTTTTAATGAAAGGAAGTATTTTTTCTTTGTTAGGAAATGCACTTTTTTTTTTTTTTTAACATTCCTTGTCTGATTTCTGTTATGGATGAGGATTATATTTTGTAAGGGGACAAGATTTTAGGATTTACAGTTAGGATTAATTTGCGAGGGAACAGGATTTACAGATCAGTGTACGCGGATTATATTTTGCACGGGAAACAGATTTAGGATTTACAGATCAGCGAATGAGGATTATATTTTGCAAGAGAAACAGATCACAGGATTTATAGTTCAGCATATGAGGATTATATTTTGCACGGGGAACAGATTTTAGGATTTACAGATCAGCATATGAGGATTATGTTGCAGCATATTAGGATTATATTTAGTAAGGGGACAAGATTTTAGGCAATGGTATGGATTAGTGGATTGACGGAGGATTTATGGATGAACTTATTCCTTTGTATTTTGCTGTTTGTGTTCTCTTTTGTTTTGTCCTGTTTAAGTTGCTGGTATTCTTAGTGTTTTCTCTTGTTAAATTCTTCCCTTCTTGATATAATTCACTGTTATTCATTTGCTCTTCATAGCACTCAAGTTATTATTTTCTTTATTCATCATTCATTAAAACTTTACACTCACAAAAACTAAAAAAATAAAATTTGAACTGCTTAATCAACTTGTTTTGCCTCTTGTTTTTCCTTCTAAGTATCATTTAATTCCCGCCAAAAAATTATTCACGTCAAATTTATGTTCCTCCTTCACTCCCTCCCTTCCTTCCTTCCTTCCTCCTCCTTCACTCCCTTCCTCCTCCTCCTCTTCACTCCCTCCCTTCCTTCCTTCCTCCTCCTCCTTCACTCCCTCCCTTCCTCCTCCTCCTCCTTCACTCCCTTCCTTCCTCCTCCTCACTCCCTCTCTTCCTTCCTTCCTCCTCCTTCACTCCCTCCCTTCCTCCTCCTCCTCCTTCACTCCCTCCCTTCCTCCTCCTCCTCCTCCTCCTTCACTCCCTCCTTCCCTCCTTCCCTCCCTTCCTTCCCTTCTTCTCCCTTCTTCCTCCCTCTCTTCCTCCCTTCCTTCACTCCCTCCCTTCCTCCTCCTCCTTCACTCCCTCCCTTCCTTCACTCCTTCCCTCCCTTCCTTCACTCCTTCCCTTCCTCCTCCTCCTCCTCCTTCCCTCCTCTTCCTCCTCCTTCACTCCCCCCCTTCCTCCTCCTCCTCTCTTTCGCACTCTAGGCTTTAATATATCTACTGTATATAAGAAACATTTATTTGTTAAGTAAATAAGTAAAGGATTGTAGAACACCAGACAGGATTGGTTAGCCTGTGTTAAGTAAAGATGTTGCCCTGAGTATTGTTAACAAGGCATATATTATTATTATTATTATTATTATTATTATTATTATTATTATTATTATTATTATTATTCCCCCTATTAATAAAGAGATAATGTTTATATGTGTTTGTTTTAGCCTTATATTGAATTAGTGGGACAAAATGGTAAGGAAAATAATGAAGGAATGTATCAGTTCAAAAAATAAAAAGGAAAAAATAATGATAGGTAAAATAAAAAAAGGAAAAAATAATGATAAAATAAAATAATGATAAAATAAAATAAAATAATGATAAAATAAAATAATGATAAAATAAAATAATAAGGAAAAAATAATATATAAAATAAAATAAAATAAAATAATGAGAAAATAAAATAATGAAAAAATAATGATAAAATAAAATAACAATGAAAATAATGAGAAAATAAAATAATAATGAAAATAATGATAAAATAAAATAATAACGAAAAAATAATGATAGATAAATAAATAAAAAATTAATTAACATAAAATAAAATAAAAAATAAAAAGAGAAAATGAAGTGATAAAGTAACAATGGTAAAAAAATAGAAGGAATAATGAAATAGACAAAGACTAATAATGATAAGAATAACTAGTAAAGCATTGATATTCCTTAACAAAATGACCAAAATTCAACATGACAACATCAACAAAAATTTTAAACTGGCAATTCCCTTCTTGAAAAACTACTAAATTTCAATACTAAATAGAATACAAACATATACTATACTGAATACAATACCAATCCCTTCAATAATATAGTAGTAGTTGTAGTTGTTGTTGTAGTAGTGGCAGTGGTAGTGGTAGTTGTAGTTGTTGTAGTGGTAGTGGTAGTGGTAGTAGTAGTGGTAGTGGTAGTAGTAGTTGTTGTGGTAGTGGTAGTAGTTGTTGTAGTGGTAGTAGTTGTAGTAGTGGTAGTGGTAGTAGTAGTTGTAGTTGTTGTAGTGGTAGTGGTAGTAGTAGTTGTAGTTGTTGTAGTGGTAGTGGTAGTAGTAGTGGTAGTGGTGGTAGTAGTAGTAGTAGTAGTAGTAGTAGTAGTAGTAGTAGTAGTAGTAGTAGTAGTAGTAGTGGTAGTGGTAGTTATAGTACAAGTAGTAAACGACAAAACATAAAATCAACTCGTAACTACAAACTACGTCACTACATACCATAACTACATCACTACATACCATAACTACGTAACTACATACCATAACTACGTAACTACATACCATAACTACGTCACTACATACCCTTCACAAACCCGCTAACTACTGTATACAAAAATATATCATAAACTTACGACTAGCTTATGACACATGCATAGGGCGCTTCTTCTAATGTTCTGTTCTTATGACACATACATAGGGAGTTTCTTATGTTCTGTTCTTATGAGACGTATTAGGCTCTTCTTCTTATGTACTGTTCTTATGACACATGCATAGGGAGTTTCTTCTTATGTTCTGTTCTTATGAGACTTATTAGGCTCTTCTTCTTATGTACTGTTCTTATGACACATGCATAGGGAGTTTCTTCTTATGTTCTGTTCTTATGAGACGTATTAGGCTCTTCTTCTTATGTACTGTTCTTATGAGACACACATAGGGTGCTTATGAGTTCTTCCAGGGGCTGGCTTTAACAGACTGCATAATCTTAAGAGCCTTATCATACAGGGACAAATCTGAAATATCATAACAACATTATTAATATACTGAGAATAACCTCTTTTTACCCTATCAATTAACCCCTTCACGCCCAGACCTTTCCTTGGCTATAGAAACTCGTCTGTTGTTAGCCATAAAATAACGAAAAGTGACTGAATATACCAAATTAACTAGTGGATAAGGATACTAAACAGGTCATAGCTATAAAATATTGCTTACAGTCACTAAAAATTGTCTAATGGTACCCAAATTACAATGGAAATTACGTTCTGGGCCTCAAGGGGTTAAGGAATACCTATCTATTTTACCTATTTACTATACTATATTATATGAGATGAGCAGATAGATGCAAGGAGAAGGTATTGTGGATCTAAATGAAGGAGGAAGAAATCGCTAACTATACTAAAGCAGAAAATAAATGCAGATTGAACGATAGAAGGGAAATAAATGCATGTTGAATGATAGAAGGGAAATAAACTGCATGTTGAATGATAGAAGGGAAAACCTGCATGTTGAATGATAGAAGGGAAAACCTGCATGTTGAATGATAGAAGGGAAAAACCTGCATGTTGAATGATAGAAGGGAAAACCTGCATGTTGAATGATAGAAGGGAAAAACCTGCATGTTGAATGATAGAAGGGAAAACCTGCATGTTGAATGATAGAAGGGAAAACCTGCATGTTGAATGATAGAAGGGAAAACCTGCATGTTGAATGATAGAAGGGAAAACCTGCATGTTGAATGATAGAAGGGAAAACCTGCATGTTGAATGATAGAAGGGAAAAACCTGCATGTTGAATGATAGAAGGAAAACCCTGCATGTTGAATGATAGAAGGGAAAACCTGCATGTTGAATGATAGAAGGGAAAACCTGCATGTTGAATGATAGAAGGGAAAACCTGCATGTTGAATGATAGAAGGGAAAACCTGCATGTTGAATGATAGAAGGGAAAACCTGCATGTTGAATGATAGAAGGGAAAACCTGCATGTTGAATGATAGAAGGGAAAAACCTGCATGTTGAATGATAGAAGGAAAACCCTGCATGTTGAATGATAGAAGGGAAAACCTGCATGTTGAATGATAGAAGTGAAAAACCTGCATGTTGAATGATAGAAGGGAAAACCTGCATGTTGAATGATAGAAGGGAAAAACCTGCATGTTGAATGATAGAAGTGAAAAACCTGCATGTTGAATGATAGAAGGGAAAAACCTGCATGTTGAATGATAGAAGGGAAAAACCTGCATGTTGAATGATAGAAGTGAAAAACCTGCATGTTGAATGATAGAAGTGAAAAACCTGCATGTTGAATGATAGAAGTGAAAAACCTGCATGTTGAATGATAGAAGGGAAAACCCTGCATGTTGAATGATAGAAGGGAAAACCCTGCATGTTGAATGATAGAAGGGAAAAACCTGCATGTTGAATGATAGAAGGAAAAACCTGCATGTTGAATGATAGAAGGAAAAACCTGCATGTTGAATGATAGAAGGGAAAACCTGCATGTTGAATGATAGAAGGGAAAACCCTGCATGTTGAATGATAGAAGGGAAAAACCTGCATGTTGAATGATAGAAGGGAAAAACCTGCATGTTGAATGATAGAAGGGAAAAACCTGCATGTTGAATGATAGAAGGGAAAACCTGCATGTTGAATGATAGAAGGGAAAAACCTGCATGTTGAATGATAGAAGGGAAAAACCTGCATGTTGAATGATAGAAGGGAAAAACCTGCATGTTGAATGATAGAAGGGAAAACCCTGCATGTTGAATGATAGAAGGGAAAAACCTGCATGTTGAATGATAGAAGGGAAAACCCTGCATGTTGAATGATAGAAGGGAAAAACCTGCATGTTGAATGATAGAAGGGAAATCCTGCAAATAAAACGAAATACAAAGAGGGGTTATAAAATCAAACACAGATAAAAAAGAAAAAAGAATCTTCCTCACCGAAATCTCCCTCCTTCATCTGCGGGAAGGTGATGTACTTGTGACACTGCACCTGCCCCCCCTGCGCCACCCCGTGCACCTCAATCACCCCCTCCACGCTGTCCTGAAGAGGGGGACACAGATTAATTACTAGTGTTTAATTAAGAGAGAGGGATTAATATATAAATGTGAAATCCAGAGTTGGGCACTAAATAAATACATGGAATGTATTTAAATACTAAATACTAAATACTTGGGAGATATGTATTTGAATACTAAATATTAAATGCATTTTACGAATGTATTTAAATACTAAATACATTTGTAAATACATTTTAAATACACACAGATTTTAACATGTCCGAAAAAAAATGGATTTCCTTAGATTTTGGGTTTCCTTAGAAATTTCCTTCTCAGGCCTAAATTTCCTACAAATCAGGACATTTCCTTGGCCGTGGCAACCCTGGTTCACTGTAACATCGGGGTTGCCTTGGCAGTGGCAACCCTGGTTCACTGTAACATCAGGGTTGCCAGATAGTGGGGCGGGCTTATGGCCAAATTAACTGTGAAAAAAGTATTTACATTTTTATATTATGAGTATTTAAATGCAAAGTATTTAATTACTCATAAAAGTATTTAAGTACATGACAACCAATGTATTTATAAATACATTTCTAAATACACAAATGTATTTAAATACAAATTAATTTAAATACTTCCCAGCTCTGGTGAAATCTTAGGGAGGTATTTTTATGGGAATGGCTATGATAAGATGGTGATGATGGTGAAAATGATAGTGTTGATAGTGAAAATTAGTGGTACTGGTGATGAAATAATGATAGTGATGATGATGGTGACATGTACCTGGAGAGGGTTGGCTAGTGTCACCTTCACCATCTTGTCGTCACTGGCCTTCACCGTCAGTGAGGTGCCCGACGGATCCACCTGTAGAGGAAAAAATATATTAGTCTTTTAAAACACTATTAACTCCGCACTAACTAACTGATAACTGATAACTGAGTCTATTCCAATATAATATGTAACAAACTCATCTTTTGTATTCACACACCCCACACACACCCACGGCCCATCACACCCCCACAGACAAGTCTTAACACTTGTATTACCTGCGCCACGGTGCCCGCCAGAACCACCTGTTGTCCTGTATGCATGGGTAACAGGGCGCCATTAATCCTCACACTACGCCCCTTCTCCATATCCACCATTACAACGGTTAATTAAAGGAAAATGGAGAGAATAAAAACACTTCCACGCGTCTTAAGTCCTTTGTTTACAAGTTTTCCTGCTCCCGCGAATTTTTCTCAAATCTGAACTTGATTGGAGATTTCAGCCTTTTATTCGGTATAGCTATAAATATTTACTTATTTCTTCATTCTTTCGATACATACCTCACTGACATACCTTTTTATGTATATTTTTTATTATTTCAGCATCCCCATTCCTTCATCAACAGTTTCCAGACCCTTTTCTGCACACAATTCATTCTACACTTTCTAGGTAGCGGTACACAGATGAATATATCAATCATAATAGTAGAAATATAATACTAGAAATTAAATTATTCCTCAAATAATACACGGATATATGACTATTTTTTAACGCAAACTAAATTAAACGTATTTCTACCCTAACGAGACAAAAAAGTATTATTATTAATGAATAGACGTGAAGGAAAGACCCATATTACTGATGGATATGATAAATTAAACTATGCTTCAAATAATGCTCGTTTATATGTCTTACTTCTAATGTAAACAAAAACAAAACGTATTTCTAACGAGACAAAAGAGTGTTATTAATGAATAGACGTGAAGGAAAGACCCATATTACTGATGCATATGATAAATTAAACTATTCTTCAAATAATACTTGCTTATAGGTCTTATTTCTTATGTAAACACAAACAAAACGTATTTCTAACGCAGCAAAACATGTTAGGCTCGTAGTGTTGTTGTTTACATGCCTCCCCTGACACGTGTAGCGGCTGTATTTCCATCATTATCTCTGTAACTACAACGGCAATCCACTAAGCAGACGTGATTCACAGGTACCTTAGTCATATAGAGTGTGTCCGTGAAGGCTGTGTGTGTGTGGGTTGTGTTATACCAGTGTAAAAATGACATTAATTATCGGCTATGATCAAACACTCGAGTACAGTAAACCCTCTCTAATTCGAACTAATTGGAGGGAGACCTGGGTCGAATTATAGCCGGAAGTCCGAATTATACGATGGTTACCTCTAGCCCCTCCACACAATATTAAGTCACTCAAACATGCCAAAACAGCACAGATTGTATTACTTGTACTCACCAAAACCATCGTATTTGTACTATAATTATAAGTACACACACTTAATATGCAGGAGTATGTCCTTAGGCAGGGAAATCGGAGGAGGAGGAACTATCTTTTTAAGTATCCTTGGCTTTGTATACTTCAGAGTCCTTCAGGGGCCTCTTCGCTCCTTCAGGCATCCTACAGGAGTCATGGGAGGGCATTAGAAGTCCCACAGGATTGCTATAGTATTCCTAGGTTTTTATAAGTACTTTGACAATCGCATGGGTGGCTCAAATAGGGATTAATAATAATATTACTAATACTGATCGTTGTATTGCAGTCATGATTAATCTAGCAATGCCTATCATATTGTTATGTCTCGTAGTAAGTTTTGTCTAATTTGTGGTTTTTAAGGAATATCTGGAAGTATCATGTCATTGTGAATTGGCTGAAATAGGGACTTCTAATCATTGTAACTGAAAACTGACTCCAGATTCGTGTCCAACATGCCCGATAACTGCTAGCAACTCATTTTCAAGCACATCTATGTTTAAAAAAATATTACAAATTTTGTAAGGCAAAAAAAGGCCCTTGAAAAATTTGCAATATTTTTTGAAAAATAGATTTGCTTGAAAATGAGTTGCTAGCAGTTATCGGGCATGCTGAACACGAATCTGGGGTCAGTTTTCAGTTACAATGATTAGAAGTCCCTATTTCAGCCAATTCACAATGACATGATGCTTGCAGATATTCCTTAAAAACCACAAATTAGACAAAACTTACTACGAGACATAACAATATGACAGGCATTGCTAGATTATTCATGACTTCAATACAATCATCAGTATAATCGAACTTTCACCTCATATAACGAACAAAGTTTGTAATATGCAAAAAGTTCGGATCTCTCGGATATAACGGACTTTCGGATGTAACGTCACCCCCTTCCCCCCAATTAAATTGGTTCATTAAAGCGAGGGTTTACTGTAACAACTATTCAAAACACTAACTACCACTACCACTATTACTATTCAACAATAACCACATTCCTTCCCTCCCACACAGCAATGGACGTCGATCTGTACGATGAGTTCGGAAACTACATCGGCCCCGAACTGGACTCGGAGGAAGAGGAAGAGGAGGAGGACGACGACGACTACCCAGACCAAGACCAAGACGTGAATGGCTTCGAAGAGGACGAGGGGGGGGCGGGGGAGGAGGAGGAGGTGGCGTCGCAGGCTGTGGTGCTGCACGAGGACAAGCAGTACTACCCAAGTGCAGCGGACGTGTACGGGCCCGAGGTGGAGACCATCGTGCAGGAGGAGGACGCCCAGCCCCTCACTCAACCCATCATACAGGTGAGTCCCATTTACCTATACACAGAGTGGCCGACTTAATTTGCCCAACTTCCTTGCCGTTCCTCCCAAAACTTCCTCAAACTTCACCCACAACTCCCTTAATTTGCCCAATTTCTGCCGTTCCTCCCAAAACTTCCTCAAACTTCACCCACAACTCCCTTAATTTGCCCAATTTCTGCCGTTCCTCCCAAAACTTCCTCAAACTTCACCCACAACTCCCTTAATTTGCCCAACTTCCTTGCCGTTCCTCCCAAAACTTCCTCAAACTTCACCCACAACTCCCCCCCCCCTCAGCCGGTGAAGGTGAAGAAGTTTAGCCACGTGGAGAAGGACCTGCCCACCACCATCTACGACCTGGAGTTCCTCGCCGACCTGATGGACAACCCTGGCCTGGTGCGGAACATCTCCCTCATAGGACACCTCCACCACGGCAAGAGTACCTTCGTCGACTGCCTCATTCACCAGACACACCCAGAATTCAGGTGCGGAAACATAACCTGACCAAACTTAAACTCTTGTAGCTTCCTTATTTTCTTATGTTCCTTGTGTAAACGTAACCTAAATCTAGCCTGACCAAACCTAAATGTAACGTAAATCTAGCCTAACCACAAAAGCATAGTTTCCGCAAGTGAATAAATACTGCACAATATACGAAAGTTGTAAATAATACGTAGAGAAAAAGTAATCAGTAAGGCATGCAGGCCCGTACCAAGAGTCACGATGAAGGTCCAGCGACGAACCACTGAGGAAGGGTACCATAAAAGGGATATTTTTCGGAGCGAAGAGCAGCGACGACGCTCGGCACGAAGACGAGGGTACCCGACCTTCGACCTTTGTCACTGCTCCTCGCTCCGAAAAATATCCCTTTTATGGTACCCTTCCTCAGTCATTCGTCGTTCGTCGCTGGACCTTCATCATATCTCTTGGCATTGGCCGTAGAGTCAGCCTACTGATGCAGAATATTATAGAATTTGTGGCTTATTGCATCATTTTTGTTTAATTTATAAAGGTCAATATCAGAAATAGACAAGATTTACTTACACTCATTCAGTCAGTCCAAGGTCCATCTCTCTACCTCTGTCTGCCCCCCTCCAGGAGCAAGGAGGACGTGCCAGTGCGCTACACGGACACACTGTTCACGGAGGGGGAGCGTGGCCTGAGCATCAAGGCCACGCCCATCACCATGGTCATGCAGGACGTCAGGAACAAGAGCTTCCTTCTCAACATATTCGACACGCCGGGACACGTCAATTTCTCCGATGAGGTGAGGGGCAGGGGCGGGTTTGAGGAAGTTTTGGGAGGAACGGCGAGGAAGTTTGAGGAAGTTTTGGGAGGAACGGCGAGGAAGTTTGAGGAAGTTTTGGGAGGAACGGCGAGGAAGTTTTGGGAGGAATGGCGAGGAAGCTGGGTGAAGTTTTGGGAGGAATGGCAAGGAAGTTTTGGGAGGAATGGCAAGGAAGTTTGGTGAAGTTTGAGGAAGTTTTGGGAGGAATGGCGAGGAAGCTGGGTGAAGTTTTGGGAGGAATGGCGAGGGAAGCTGGGTGAAGTTTTGGGAGGAATGGCAAGGAAGTTTGGTGAAGTTTGAGGAAGTTTTGGGAGGAATGGCGAGGGAAGCTGGGTGAAGTTTGAGGGACCCGTCAACTTCTCTGATGAGGTGAGTGGGAGGGGCTGGGGTTAGTGTGTTAGGGTTGGAGGTCTAAAGTGAGATGGTCCTTGTATTTGGTGTCAAGACAGAAGGGTGTAGTATAAGTAAGTAAAGTGTGACATGTTAGGGGGCAGTGTGACAGGATTGCATGTATAAAAGTAGATGCTCTTATTTGGTGCTGGGTTTACAGTGTTAGGGTTGGCTGGATTAAAGTATAGTTAGTGAGAGTGAAGGTGTGGGTGTTTGCTGTGGTTTATAAAGGGTTATAATATAGTTTTGGATGTCTTGTACCGTAGATAACAGCCAAGTCGCCACCTGCACTAATGTCGCCAGGCGCCATATATTACGAATTATAGCATTACTACGGATTTTAATGTGCCACTGAAGATGATACACAGTAGTTTATATCATGACTGTATAATCTACTCTGTTTCAGCATTGTTTTATGCTTTGTAGCTGCAAGTATAGACGGTTTCAAATTTCACTACGCGGGGTTTTTTTGGGCGACGACGACAGCGGTACGACACTCGGTAAATAAACACTAGATGGCGACTTGACTGTTGGTAGCCCCTTTCTAGATATTTTAGTCATTTGTTCATTTATAGCCCTACTATGACACAGATGAAGACACAAAATGACACAGACTCTCCAGATAGCCCCTTCTAACTGTCCTGAAATCATGGATGTAGAAATGTAACTATTAACGCCACCACACGTCTGTACACAGAAAAAAAAGTTGTCCTGGCGACTTTACTGTTATCTACGGTAGGGTGTGATGTATAAGTAAGTAAAGCCAAGTAGATGTTCTGTTGTTTGGTGTGATGGTTGTGTTGTGTGTGTTGACCCCAAGGCTGTGCCCGGCAGGTGACGGCGGCCATGCGGCTGAGTGACGGCGTGGTGTTGTTCATTGACGCGGCGGAGGGCGTGATGCTCAACACACAGCGGCTGCTCAAACACGCGGCGCAGGAGAAGCTGGCGCTGACGGTGTGCATCAACAAGGTGAGGTCTTTAGCCCCTTGAGGCCCTGAACGTAATTTCCATTGTAATTTATAGTCTATTTTTTTTAACAAGGCCAAAATTCCATTCTATTTTAAGGTCTCATGCTTGAAATGATGCCTGTGTTTACCTGATACTATGGTTAACTATGATAAAATACAGCTGAAATTTAGAAGAAGCGTACTATTCCCTTCTCCTGGCATCAAATATCAGTCAGTAAGCAGCAAGGGGGCAGCATTTTTCACCTTATTACAAAAAATAGACTATAGGCAGACCATTAGACGATTTTTAGTGACTATAAGCAATGTTTTGTAGCTATGACCTGTTTAGTATCCTTGCCCACTAACTCATTTGGTTTATTTAGTTATTTTCTGTAATTTTATGGCTCCACAACAGACTTTTTTTTATAGCCAAGGAAAGATCTGGGCGTGAAGGGGTTAAAAGGAGTCTGGATAAATTCATGGATGGGGATGAAAGGTAGAGTTAAGTAACAGGAACTACCTCGTGTATGTAGGTCTCACGGCCTCTTGTAGCTTCCTTATTTTCTTATGTTTTCTCATGTCAGGTGGACCGTCTGATCCTGGAGCTGAAGCTGCCGCCACAGGACGCCTACTACAAGCTGCGGCACATAGTGGAGGAGGTGAACTCTCTCCTGCAGCAGTACACGGACCAGGACAGCCCAAAGGTCATCTCCCCGCTGCTGGGCAACGTCTGCTTCGCCAGCTCCCAGTACTCCCTCTGCTTCACCCTCAAGTCCTTCGCCAAGCTCTACGCCCACCACTACGGCCTGGACATCCCCCTCGACGACTTCTCCCGCCGCCTGTGGGGGGACATCTACTTCAACCCGCGCACCAGGAAGTTCACCAAGAAGCCGCCCACCTCCACCTCCCAGCGCAGCTTTGTGGAGTTCATCCTGGAGCCGCTGTACAAGATCTTTGCCCACATTGTGGGTGACGCCGACGCCCACCTGGAGTCCCTCATGGAGGAGCTGGGGCTGCACATGAGCAAGGAGGAGCAGCGCATGAACATCAGGCCGCTGCTCAAGCTCTTCATGTCTAAGTTCATCGGCAACTTTGACGGCTTCGTGGACATGTGCGTGCAGCACGTGCCCTCCCCCCAGGCCTACGGGAAGCACAAGGTGGAGACCACCTACACGGGGCCCCTGGACGGCGACCTGGCCCTCACCATGATGCGCTGCGACCCCGAGGGGCCCCTGGTTGTCCACACCACCAAGCAGTACCCCAACGAGGACGCCACCACCTTCCACGTGTTCGGCCGCGTCATCTCGGGCACGCTGCGGGCCAACCAGGAGGTGCGGGTGCTGGGCGAGAAGTACACCCTGATGGACGAGGAGGACTCCCGGGTGCTGGCCGTGGGGCGGCTCTGGGTGTCCGAGGGACGGTACAGCATCGAGGTGAACGCCGTGCCTGCGGGGAACTGGGTGCTCATCGAGGGCATCGACGAGCCCATCGTCAAGACCTCCACCCTCACCGACCTGCCGCCCTCCAGCGAGCTGCACATCTTCCGCCCCCTCAAGTTCAACACCCAGTCCGTGATCAAGATCGCGGTGGAGCCGGTGAACCCGTCGGAGCTGCCCAAGATGCTGGACGGGCTGCGCAAGGTGAACAAGTCGTACCCGCTGCTGAACAACCGCGTGGAGGAGAGCGGGGAGCACGTGATCCTGGGCACGGGGGAGCTGTACCTGGACTGTGTGATGCACGACCTGCGCAAGATGTACTCCGAGATTGACATCAAGGTGGCGGACCCCGTGGTGAGCTTCTGCGAGACCGTGGTGGACACGTCGTCCCTCAAGTGCTTCGCCGAGACCCCCAACAAGCGCAACAAGGTGACCATGATCGCCGAGCCCCTGGAGCGGGGACTGGCCGAGGACATCGAGGGGGAGGTGGTACAGATCAGCTGGGACCGCCGCCGCCTCGGAGAATTCTTCCAGACGCGCTACGACTGGGACGTCTTGGCCGCCCGGTCCATCTGGGCATTCGGGCCGGACCACAGCGGACCGAACATCCTGGTGGACGACACTTTGCCCTCGGAGGTGGACAAGACCTTGCTATCCTCCGTCCGTGACTCCATCGTGCAGGGCTTCCAGTGGGGCACACGTGAGGGGCCCCTGTGTGAGGAACCCATCAGGAACTGTAAATTTAAGATCCTGGACGCGGTGATCGCCGAGGAGCCGCTGCACCGGGGGGGCGGCCAGGTCATCCCCACAGCCCGACGCGTGGCCTACTCGGCCTTCCTGATGGCCACGCCACGCCTCATGGAGCCCTACTACTTCGTGGAAATTCAGGCGCCGGCTGACTGTGTCTCCTCGGTGTACACAGTGTTGACCAAACGCCGCGGCCACGTCACCCAGGACGCACCGGTGGCCGGCTCACCGCTGTACACCATCAAGGCCTTCATCCCGGCCATCGACTCATTCGGCTTCGAGACGGACCTACGCATGCACACGCAGGGACAGGCCTTCTGTCTCAGCGTCTTCCACCACTGGCAGATCGTCCCCGGAGACCCCCTGGACAAGAGTATTGTGATCCGCCCCTTGGAGCCCCAGCCGGCCACTCACCTGGCCCGGGAGTTCATGATCAAGACCCGGCGCAGGAAGGGGCTCTCGGAAGACGTCTCCATCAACAAGTTCTTCGACGACCCCATGTTGCTGGAGCTGGCGCGGCAAGATGTCACTCTCAACTATGCCTAAACCCTCACACACCCACCATCGGACTTATTTTTTATTTTGCCTAGGTCCTCACCCTCCCTTCACCCTCCGTCATCCTCTTCCTCACCCCTTCCACACACCCTATCCTCACCCCATCCACACACCCTATCCTCACCCCTCCCTCACCCCATCCTCACCCTCCCTCACCCCATCCACACACCCCTCCCTCATCCTCCACCTCTCCCTGCCCTGTGTGTCCCCCCCCTCAGTCTCCCTTCACCCCTCCCTCATGCCCCACACACCCCTATACACTTCACGGCACCTTCAACAAAAACACACACACACACACACACGCCCATTGCTGTATTGTGTCAGCCTGCGACGGGAAGTACTATGGGTAACACAAGTATCGCTGCACTATATGCGTGAAACATTCTGACCCTACGGAACGAAGAAAACGAAAACCCTCCCATATCATCAGCACTTGACCCGATGTTTACAGTATTCATTGGACCCTAGGCACTGAGACTTGTTTTACCCATAGTACAGTAAACATTCTGACCCTACGGAACGAAGAAAACGAAAACCCTCCCATATCATCAGCCTTTGACCCAATGTTTACAGTAGTCATCGGACCCTAGGCACTGAGACTTGTTTTACCCATAGTACAGTAAACATTCTGACCCTACGGAACGAAGAAAACGAAAACCCTCCCATATCATCAGCACTTGACCCAATGTTTACAGTAGTCATCGGACCCTAGGCACTGAGACTTGTTTTACCCATAGTACAGTAAACATTCTGACCCTACGGAACGAAGAAAACGAAAACCCTCCCATATCATCAGCACTTGACCCAATGTTTACAGTAGTCATCGGACCCTAGGCACTGAGACTTGTTTTACCCATAGTACAGTGCAACGTTTTATATCACAGACCAAAAACGAAATATTAGCATCCCCTTACAGTAAGACATTTAAGAGATATTTCTAATGGTAATACAAAGACCACTATTAGACCAATTAGTTATCAGACCAATTTCTGTCATTTTTAGGAAATAGGTCTTTCGCTGATGCTAAATTTCTTGTTTGTTTATTAGGGGGAGTTACTCTATAAGAATGGTTAGGATGGGTTGGACAATATATATTATATTGTTTAATATATACATTGTACATGTTTGGTGAGATTCCATGCTGTGTAAATGTCTTAAGTGTAGTTGTATGTTTGTATCTTGAATGAAGTACAAATTATTCACAACGGTTTTATTTCACCATCGCAAAACTTTTATCTGAATTAATACTTTTATTTCACTGTCGCCAACTTTTATCCAAGCCTTGTTTTTGTGGTCCCAGCACCGTCTTGGATTACGAAGACCACTCCAATAACACTTGCTGAAATGTGTGTTATGCTGCTTTGTGATAGTGTTTGCAATGTTTTGGACTGATTATTATTTCGGCCCCTACCAAGCTTGTTGTGTTTTTGTCGCAGAAACCAATCCGTTTTCAATTGCGAGAACAAACGGTCTTCGTACCAAGACGATGCTTGGACGACAAAAACACGGCTCTAGATAGACAGAACAACAAACCCCAACCAGCCAGCCAGACACACTTTAACAATCCCCAACCACCCAGCCAGGCACACTTTAAACTGAGTGTGGAAAGTAATGGCAAAATAGGGCGTTAATTAAAAAACCAAGAAACAGATGAGAGTTCCAATAGTAACTCAGCTTGCATAACTTCCATCCATGAAACTGAAATGGACATCAAGTAAAATAAAAAATTGATTCGCAGTTCTAATATCAACTCTCGGGTCTAATAACTTCCATCCAAGACTTAAGGTTAACATTACAGCCTTAACTAACATTACTAACATTACATACTGACTGAGGCTAGTGTTTAAATAACGAAATAAACGTTAATAAACAAAAAATCGCAGTTCTGATATTACCTCTCGGGTCTAATAACTTCCATCCAAGACTGAGGTTAACATTACTGCCTTAACTAACATTACATACTGACTGAGGTTAATATTTAAATAACGAAATGGACGTATTTTATATATTAAAATCGCAGTTCTGATATTACCTCTCGGGTCTAATAACTTCCATTTTTAAGACTTAAGGTTAACATTACTAACATTACATACTGACAGAGGGTAATATTTAAATAACGAAATGGACGTATTTTATATATTAAAATCCCAGTTCTAATATCAACTCTCGGGTCTAATAACTTCCATTTATAAGACAGGTCAATATCTACACTAGTGGACAGACAAGACACTCCCCTACCTAAGCTTTCCCTTCCAATCATTCACCACCCTATTTATAAACCAATATTTCCTGATTTCCTTTATAAATCTACGCTTTTCCAGCTTGAATCTGTTACTTCTTGCAGCTTGAATCCGTTACTTCTTGCAGCTTGAATCTGTTACTTCTTGCAGCTTGAATCCGTTACTTCTTGCAGCTTGAATCCGTTACTTCTTGCAGCTTGAATCTGTTACTTCTTGCAGCTTGAACCCGTTACTTCTTGCAGCTTGAATCTGTTACTTCTTGCAGCTTGAATCCGTTACTTCTTGCAGCTTGAATCTGTTACTTCTTGCAGCTTGAATCCGTTACTTCTTGCAGCTTGAATCTGTTACTTCTTGCAGCTTGAATCTGTTACTTCTTGCAGCTTGAATCTGTTACTTCTTGCAGCTTGAATCTGTTACTTCTTGCAGCTTGAATCCGTTACTTCTTGCAGCTTGAATCTGTTACTTCTTGCAGCTTGAATCTGTTACTTCTTGCAGCTTGAATCAGTTACTTCTTGCAGCTTGAATCCGTTACTTCTTGCAGCTTGAACCCGTTACTTCTTGCAGCTTGAATCCGTTACTTCTTGCAGCTTGAACCCGTTACTTCTTGCAGCTTGAATCCGTTACTTCTTGCAGCTTGAATCCGTTACTTCTTGCAGCTTGAATCCGTTACTTCTTGCAGCTTGAATCCGTTACTTCTTGCAGCTTGATCCGTTACTTCTTGCAGCTTGAATCCGTTACTTCTTGCAGCTTGAATCCGTTACTTCTTGCAGCTTGAATCCGTTACTTCTTGCAGCTTGAATCCGTTACTTCTTGCAGCTTGAATCTGTTACTTCTTGCAGCTTGAATCCGTTACTTCTTGCAGCTTGAATCCGTTACTTCTTGCAGCTTGAATCCGTTACTTCTTGCAGCTTGAATCCGTTACTTCTTGCAGCTTGAATCCGTTACTTCTTGCAGCTTGAATCCGTTACTTCTTGCAGCTTGAATCCGTTACTTCTGCAGCTTGAATCCGTTACTTCTTGCAGCTTGAATCCGTTACTTCTTGCAGCTTGAATCTGTTACTTCTTGCAGCTTGAATCCGTTACTTCTTGCAGCTTGAATCCGTTACTTCTTGCAGCTTGAACCCGTTACTTCTTGCAGCTTGAACCCGTTACTTCTTGCAGCTTGAATCCGTTACTTCTTGCAGCTTGAACCCGTTACTTTCTTGCAGCTTGAACCCGTTACTTCTTGCAGCTTGAACCCGTTACTTCTTGCAGCTTGAATCTGTTACTTCTTGCAGCTTGAATCTGTTACTTCTTGCAGCTTGAATCCGTTACTTCTTGCAGCTTGAACCCATTACTTCTTGCAGCTTGAATCTGTTACTTCTTGCAGCTTGAATCTGTTACTTCTTGCAGCTTGAACCCATTACTTCTTGCAGCTTGAATCCGTTACTTCTTGCAGCTTGAATCCGTTACTTCTTGCAGCTTGAATCCGTTACTTCTTGCAGCTTGAATCTGTTACTTCTTGCAGCTTGAATCCGTTACTTCTTGCAGCTTGAATCCGTTACTTCTTGCAGCTTGAATCTGTTACTTCTTGCAGCTTGAATCCGTTACTTCTTGCAGCTTGAACCCATTACTTCTTGCAGCTTGAATCTGTTACTTCTGCAGCTTGAATCCGTTACTTCTTGCAGCTTGAATCCTTTTACTTCTTGCAGCTTGAATCCGTTACTTCTTGCAGCTTGAATCTGTTACTTCTTGCAGCTTGAATCTGTTACTTCTTGCAGCTTGAACCCATTACTTCTTGCAGCTTGAATCTGTTACTTCTTGCAGCTTGAATCTGTTACTTCTTGCAGCTTGAATCCGTTACTTCTTGCAGCTTGAATCTGTTACTTCTTGCAGCTTGAATCTGTTACTTCTTGCAGCTTGAATCCGTTACTTCTTGCAGCTTGAATCCGTTACTTCTTGCAGCTTGAATCCGTTACTTCTTGCAGCTTGAATCTTGTTACTTCTTGCAGCTTGAACCCATTACTTCTTGCAGCTTGAATCTGTTACTTCTTGCAGCTTGAATCCGTTACTTCTTGCAGCTTGAATCCGTTACTTCTTGCAGCTTGAATCCGTTTACTTTCTTGCAGCTTGAATCCGTTACTTCTTGCAGCTTGAATCCGTTACTTCTTGCAGCTTGAATCTGTTACTTCTTGCAGCTTGAATCTGTTACTTCTTGCAGCTTGAACCCATTACTTCTTGCAGCTTGAATCTGTTACTTCTTGCAGCTTGAATCTGTTACTTCTTGCAGCTTGAATCCGTTACTTCTTGCAGCTTGAATCTGTTACTTCTTGCAGCTTGAATCTGTTACTTCTTGCAGCTTGAATCCGTTACTTCTTGCAGCTTGAATCCGTTTACTTCTTGCAGCTTGAATCCGTTACTTCTTGCAGCTTGAATCTTGTTTACTTCTTGCAGCTTGAATCTGTTACTTCTTGCAGCTTGATCCGTTTACTTCTTGCAGCTTGAATCTTGTTACTTCTTGCAGCTTGAATCTGTTACTTCTTGCAGCTTGAATCTGTTACTTCTTGCAGCTTGAATCCGTTACTTCTTGCAGCTTGAATCCGTTACTTCTTGCAGCTTGAACCCATTACTTCTTGCAGCTTGAATCCGTTACTTCTTGCAGCTTGAATCCGTTACTTCTTGCAGCTTGAATCCGTTACTTCTTGCAGCTTGAACCCATTACTTCTTGCAGCTTGAATCTGTTACTTCTTGCAGCTTGAATCCGTTACTTCTTGCAGCTTGAATCCGTTACTTCTTGCAGCTTGAATCTGTTACTTCTTGCAGCTTGAATCCGTTACTTCTTGCAGCTTGAATCTGTTACTTCTTGCAGCTTGAACCCGTTACTTCTTGCAGCTTGAATCCGTTACTTCTTGCAGCTTGAATCCGTTACTTCTTGCAGCTTGAATCTGTTACTTCTTGCAGCTTGAATCCGTTACTTCTTGCAGCTTGAATCCGTTACTTCTTGCAGCTTGAATCCGTTACTTCTTGCAGCTTGAATCTGTTACTTCTTGCAGCTTGAATCCGTTACTTCTTGCAGCTTGAATCCCTTAATTCTTGCAGCTTGAATCCGTTACTTCTTGCAGCTTGAATCCGTTACTTCTTGCAGCTTGAATATGTTACTTCTTGCAGCTTGAATCTGTTACTTCTTGCAGCTTGAATCTGTTACTTCTTGCAGCTTGAATCCGTTACTTCTTGCAGCTTGAATCCGTTACTTCTTGCAGCTTGAATCCGTTACTTCTTGCAGCTTGAATCTGTTACTTCTTGCAGATTGAATCCTTTACTTCTTGCAGCTTGAATCCGTTACTTCTTGCAGCTTGAATCCGTTACTTCTTGCAGCTTGAATATGTTACTTCTTGCAGCTTGATCTGTTACTTCTTGCAGCTTGAATCCGTTACTTCTTGCTAGCTTGAATCCGTTACTTCTTGCAGCTTGAACCCGTTACTTCTTGCAGCTTGAATCCGTTACTTCTTGCAGCTTGAATCCGTTACTTTCTTGCAGCTTGAATCCGTTACTTCTTGCAGCTTGAATCCGTTACTTCTTGCAGCTTGAATCCGTTACTTCTTGCAGCTTGAATCCGTTACTTCTTGCAGCTTGAATCCGTTACTTCTTGCAGCTTGAATCCGTTACTTCTTGCAGCTTGAATCCGTTACTTCTTGCAGCTTGAATCTGTTACTTCTTGCAGCTTGAATCCGTTACTTCTTGCAGCTTGAATCCGTTACTTCTTGCAGCTTGAATCCGTTACTTCTTGCAGCTTGAATCCGTTACTTCTTGCAGCTTGAATCCGTTACTTCTTGCAGCTTGAATCCGTTACTTCTTGCAGCTTGAATCCGTTACTTCTTGCAGCTTGAATCCGTTACTTCTTGCAGCTTGAATCCGTTACTTCTTGCAGCTTGAATCTGTTACTTCTTGCAGCTTGAATCCGTTACTTCTTGCAGCTTGAATCCGTTACTTCTTGCAGCTTGAATCCGTTACTTCTTGCAGCTTGAACCCGTTACTTCTTGCAGCTTGAATCCGTTACTTCTTGCAGCTTGAACCCGTTACTTCTTGCAGCTTGAACCCGTTACTTCTTGCAGCTTGAACCCGTTACTTCTTGCAGCTTGAATCTGTTACTTCTTGCAGCTTGAATCTGTTACTTCTTGCAGCTTGAATCCGTTACTTCTTGCAGCTTGAACCCATTACTTCTTGCAGCTTGAATCTGTTACTTCTTGCAGCTTGAATCTGTTACTTCTTGCAGCTTGAACCCATTACTTCTTGCAGCTTGAATCCGTTACTTCTTGCAGCTTGAATCCGTTACTTCTTGCAGCCTTGAATCCGTTACTTCTTGCAGCTTGAATCTGTTACTTCTTGCAGCTTGAATCCGTTTACTTCTTGCAGCTTGAATCCGTTACTTCTTGCAGCTTGAATCTGTTACTTCTTGCAGCTTGAATCCGTTACTTCTTGCAGCTTGAACCCATTACTTCTTGCAGCTTGAATCTGTTTACTTCTTGCAGCTTGAATCCGTTACTTCTTGCAGCTTGAATCCGTTTACTTCTTGCAGCTTGAATCCGTTACTTCTTGCAGCTTGAATCCGTTACTTCTTGCAGCTTGAATCCGTTACTTCTTGCAGCTTGAATCTGTTACTTCTTGCAGCTTGAATCTGTTACTTCTTGCAGCTTGAACCCATTACTTCTTGCAGCTTGAATCTGTTACTTCTTGCAGCTTGAATCTGTTACTTCTTGCAGCTTGAATCCGTTACTTCTTGCAGCTTGAATCTGTTACTTCTTGCAGCTTGAATCTGTTACTTCTTGCAGCTTGAATCCGTTACTTCTTGCAGCTTGAATCCGTTACTTCTTGCAGCTTGAATCCGTTTACTTCTTGCAGCTTGAATCTTGTTACTTCTTGCAGCTTGAACCCATTACTTCTTGCAGCTTGAATCTGTTACTTCTTGCAGCTTGAATCCGTTACTTCTTGCAGCTTGAATCCGTTACTTCTTGCAGCTTGAATCCGTTACTTCTTGCAGCTTGAATCCGTTACTTCTTGCAGCTTGAATCCGTTACTTCTTGCAGCTTGAATCTGTTACTTCTTGCAGCTTGAATCTGTTACTTCTTGCAGCTTGAACCCATTACTTCTTGCAGCTTGAATCTGTTACTTCTTGCAGCTTGAATCTGTTACTTCTTGCAGCTTGAATCCGTTACTTCTTGCAGCTTGAATCTGTTACTTCTTGCAGCTTGAATCTGTTACTTCTTGCAGCTTGAATCCGTTACTTCTTGCAGCTTGAATCCGTTTACTTCTTGCAGCTTGAATCCGTTATTCTTGCAGCTTGAATCTTGTTACTTCTTGCAGCTTGAATCTGTTACTTCTTGCAGCTTGAATCCGTTACTTCTTGCAGCTTGAATCTTGTTACTTCTTGCAGCTTGAATCTGTTACTTCTTGCAGCTTGATCTGTTACTTCTTGCAGCTTGAATCCGTTACTTCTTGCAGCTTGAATCCGTTACTTCTTGCAGCTTGAACCCGTTACTTCTTGCAGCTTGAATCCGTTACTTCTTGCAGCTTGAATCCGTTACTTCTTGCAGCTTGAATCCGTTACTTCTTGCAGCTTGAACCCATTACTTCTTGCAGCTTGAATCTGTTACTTCTTGCAGCTTGAATCCGTTACTTCTTGCAGCTTGAATCCGTTACTTCTTGCAGCTTGAATCTGTTACTTCTTGCAGCTTGAATCCGTTACTTCTTGCAGCTTGAATCTGTTACTTCTTGCAGCTTGAACCCGTTACTTCTTGCAGCTTGAATCCGTTACTTCTTGCAGCTTGAATCCGTTACTTCTTGCAGCTTGAATCTGTTACTTCTTGCAGCTTGAATCCGTTACTTCTTGCAGCTTGAATCCGTTACTTCTGCAGCTTGAATCCGTTACTTCTTGCAGCTTGAATCTGTACTTCTTGCAGCTTGAATCCGTTACTTCTTGCAGCTTGAATCCCTTAATTCTTGCAGCTTGAATCCGTTACTTCTTGCAGCTTGAATCCGTTACTTCTTGCAGCTTGAATATGTTACTTCTTGCAGCTTGAATCTGTTACTTCTTGCAGCTTGAATCCGTTACTTCTTGCAGCTTGAATCCGTTACTTCTTGCAGCTTGAATCCGTTACTTCTTGCAGCTTGAATCTGTTACTTCTTGCAGATTGAATCCTTTACTTCTGCAGCTTGAATCCGTTACTTCTTGCAGCTTGAATCCGTTACTTCTTGCAGCTTGAATCCGTTTACTTCTTGCAGCTTGAATCCGTTACTTCTTGCAGCTTGAATCCGTTACTTCTTGCAGCTTGAATCCGTTACTTTCTTGCAGCTTGAATCCGTTACTTCTTGCAGCTTGAATCCGTTACTTCTTGCAGCTTGAATCCGTTACTTCTTGCAGCTTGAATCCGTTACTTCTTGCAGCTTGAATCTGTTACTTCTTGCAGCTTGAATCCGTTACTTCTTGCAGCTTGAATCCGTTACTTCTTGCAGATTGAATCCTTTACTTCTTGCAGCTTGAATCTGTTACTTCTTGCAGCTTGAATCCGTTACTTCTTGCAGCTTGAATCCGTTACTTCTTGCAGCTTGAATCCGTTACTTCTTGCAGCTTGAATCCGTTACTTCTTGCAGCTTGAATCTGTTACTTCTTGCAGCTTGAATCTGTTACTTCTTGCAGCTTGAATCTGTTACTTCTTGCAGCTTGAATCCTTTACTTCTTGCAGCTTGAACCCGTTACTTCTTGCAGCTTGAATCTGTTACTTCTTGCAGCTTGAATCCGTTACTTCTTGCAGCTTGAATCTGTTACTTCTTGCAGCTTGAATCTGTTACTTCTTGCAGCTTGAATCCGTTACTTCTTGCAGCTTGAATCTGTTACTTCTTGCAGCTTGAATCCGTTACTTCTTGCAGCTTGAATCTGTTACTTCTTGCAGCTTGAATCTGTTACTTCTTGTTCTACCCTGATTAATACCTGTTAGAACTTTTCCTACATCGCCTTTATTGTATCCCTTTATCCACTTAAAAACTTCTATCAGATACTTCACGGTTATGTCAATGCAATGTGCCTGTATGATCTAAATTGAGGACTAACTCTTACTAAATAAAGTCAATAAATCAGACATTCTCCTACCTCAGCTAGCCTCACTCCCTGCTGCTTGAGGCTCCCCCCCTTCCCCCTCCTCCTCCTCCTCCTCCTTCTGTTGTTGTTTTTGTTGTTGTTGTTGTTGTTGTTCCTCCCACTTCTGAATGGCAGACTTGGGTACGTTATCATAGGTCTTCTTGAGGGTTGCGCCGCTGAAGTCAAACCCAGGATTCTGTGCAAGGAAGGAAACCAGGGCAGAAATAAATACAGTAAAACCTCTCATATTCGGACTAATTGGGCCAAGGAGTGGTCCGAGTAATGCAAGGATCCGAATAATGGGGGGGATATGTAAAAAAAAAAAAATAATAATTCTAGGTGTATATACGTATATATAGCTAGGAAATTTCGACCCCTAAAAAAAAAAAAAAAAAAAAAAAAAGGAGGTTTGAATAATGTCACAGTCCGAATAATGAGTGTCTGAATACGAGAGGTTTTACTGTAGTATGAATGGTGGGGGTGGTAAAAAATATGCTGTGATGGTATGGTACAGGGAGAATGGCTGTATAAAGCCCCGTCCACACTACCACTCACCACCGTCGGCGCTTGCCGTCGAACAGTGTTCGTCACTCAAAAGTGGCAGTGTGGACACGATGCCGACGAGCAAAATGTAACCGTCGGCGCTGCCCGCCAACATTCAGCAGGTTTAATATTGGGCGGGCATGCCCAATATTTGGGCGGGCATGCTTCTAGTTATCGGCAGTTTTCACTATCTAGATATTTTTGCATTGCTATGTACCGTATACCATCAGAACCAAGAAAGTCAGCTGATTACGAGGATGTGATCAACAATTAAATGGGAGAAATGGTCGGGAAATTGCAGCGAGTTGAAGACAAAAAAGTGAGAAAAATGTTTATACACTATTTCTTTTTGCTATATTTTTTAGAATACACAAAAAAGTTTTCGTATATTTTTCTTGCTTATGATATGCAGAAATGTGTCATGAAGACGATAGTTGGGTCAGTTTTTCTAAACCTCCTGTGGTTATTTCATAATCTCGGCTGAGAGTACACGATATGCAGAAGACATGACTCTCACTTTGAAATCAGGAAGCGCGCTGACCGCCGAACAAAACCGTTCGTGTGGACACAACCCTGGCAACGGCATTGCCCGTGGGCAAGCACTGACGGCAAGCGCCGACGGTGGTGAGTGGTAGTGTGGACGGGGCTGAAGAGATGCTATGAATACAATAACAATACCCTCTACATAATGGGATGACAAAAGTGTTACCTTATAATGATAGAATAGAAAAATATACAGTTTTTATCCTCCATCTCTCCTAAAGTGAACTAAATCATCACGAATACTAGTTTCCAATAAAAAGCTAGGTATAAAAGCTATCACAAAACTATTTATCCCTCTTTATTTCCCTGCATCTTACAAAACTCTTATTTCCCAACATTTTTTTCTACACAACCAGATACCTTTTTCGAACACCCAAAAAAATACCCACCTCTAACATCACCCCTATGTCACCCCAACAGCCAAGCCATTCTCACCTCTATCTGCAAGTGTCACCCCAACAGCCAAGCCATTCTCACCTCTATCTGCAAGTGTCACCCCAACAGCCAAGCCATTCTCACCTCTATCTGCAAGTGTCACCCCAACAGCCAAGTCATTCTCACCTCTATCTGCAAGTGTCACCCCAAAGCCAAGCATTCTCACCTCTATCTGCAAGTGTCACCCCAACAGCCAAGCCATTCTCACCTCTATCTGCAAGTGTCACCCCAACAGCCAAGCCATTCTCACCTCTATCTGCAAGTGTCACCCCAACAGCCAAGTCATTCTCACCTCTATCTGCAAGTGTCACCCCAACAGCCAAGTCATTCTCACCTCTATCTGCAAGTGTCACCCCAACAGCCAAGTCATTCTCACCTCTATCTGCAAGTGTCACCCCAACAGCCAAGTCATTCTCACCTCTATCTGCAAGTGTCACCCCAACAGCCAAGCCATTCTCACCTCTATCTGCAAGTGTCACCCCAACAGCCAAGCCATTCTCACCTCTATCTGCAAGTGTCACCCCAACAGCCAAGTCATTCTCACCTCTATCTGCAAGTGTCACCCCAACAGCCAAGTCATTCTCACCTCTATCTGCAAGTGTCACCCCAACAGCCAAGCCATTCTCACCTCTATCTGCAAGTGTCACCCCACAGCCAAGCCATTCTCACCTCTATCTGCAAGTGTCACCCAACAGCCAAGTCATTCTCACCTCTATCTGCAAGTGTCACCCCAACAGCCAAGTCATTCTCACCTCTATCTGCAAGTGTCACCCCAACAGCCAAGTCATTCTCACCTCTATCTGCAAGTGTCACCCCAACAGCCAAGCCATTCTCACCTCTATCTGCAAGTGTCCCCCAACAGCCAAGCCATTCTCACCTCTATCTGCAAGTGTCACCCCAACAGCCAAGCCATTCTCACCTCTATCTGCAAGTGTCACCCCAACAGCCAAGTCATTCTCACCTCTATCTGCAAGTGTCACCCCAACAGCCAAGCCATTCTCACCTCTATCTGGAAGTGTCACCCCAGCCAAACATTCTCACCTCATCTGCAGTGTCACCAACAGCAGTCATTCTCAACGTCTATCTGCAAGGCACCCCACACCAACCTTCTCACCTTATACAGCGTCAAGGCCGTCTTCGTCATCAGGGACGAAGGGGTCGGCCAGGAGTCTGGTCCGTCAGCATGTCCGCCCACATGTTCCTTATGCCGTCGGCTTTTCTGGGTGTACTACTTGTCCTCTAATGCAACTGTCTCGCCGCGATTGCGTATATGTGCCCTGTGTGTGTGGGGGGGAGGGGGGGGGGAGATAGTCAAGTTAGGAACTCAGTATTGGTGGTTTAGGTTTATTTAACATGTTTTTTTTATAGTTATCTGCCTCGTAGTCATGACAAGAAATAGAAAAAGGAGAAAAAAAAGATCTTATGTGTTTTTTAGGTTTAATTTTTCAGTCATAAGGAAAATAGAGTGTGATGAAGGAAGGGAAAAAGATGATGCAATGGACAAGGATGGAGAAATATGAGGAGGTAGATGAAGAAGGAAACCATAGTAAGATATAGAAGGCAAGAATACTAGGAGGAATTATTTTTGTTGTTATAATGCATTCAGGTCATAGAGCAATAGGGAAAGTTGCAAAAAGGAAGATACAAAAAGTTGAAGAGGATAAGAATTGGAAAAATAAGAAATGGAGGCGAAAAAGAAGACAAAAATAAAATAAAATGTAATGGACACAAAAAAAAGAAGAAAAAAAAAAGGACACATAAAATAAAAAGTAAAGGACAAAAATAAAATAAAAAGTAAAGGACATAAATAAAATATAAATAAAGGACATAAATAAAATATAAATAAAGGACAAAAATAAAATTAAAATAAAGGACAAAAATAAAAATAAAATAAAGGACAAAAATAAAATAAAAAGTACTAAAGGACAAAAATAAAATAAAAAGTAAAGGACAAAAATAAAATAAAGAGTAAAGGACAAAAAAAAAAAAAAAGTAAAGGACAAAAATAAAAATAAAATAAAGGGCTAAAATAAAATAAAAAGTAAAGGACAAAAATAAAATAAAAATAAAGGACAAAAATAAAAATAAAAGTAAAGGACAAAAATAAAATAAAAAGTAAAGGACATTAATAAAATAAAAAGTAAAGGACATAAATAAAATAAAAAGTAAAGGACAAAAATAAAATAAAAAGTAAAGGACAAAAATAAAATAAAAAGTAAAGGACATAAATAAAATAAAAAGTAATGGACATAAATAAAATAAAAAGTAAAGGACAAAAATAAAATAAAAAGTAATGGACAAAAATAAAATAAAAAGTAATGGACAAAAATAAAATAAAAGTAAAGGACAAAAATAAAATAAAAAGTAATGGACAAAAATAAAATAAAAAGTAAAAGACAAAAATAAAATAAAAGTAAAGGACAAAAATAAAATAAAAAGTAATGGACAAAAATAAAATAAAAAATAAAGGACAACAAAAACAAACAAAAAAAGGACAAAAATAAAATAAAAAGTAAAGAACAAAAATAAAATGAAAGGAAAATTAGTGAGAAAAACCCAGAAAATCACGAATAATAAACGCTCACAAACCATTCACTACCCTCACCTCAAACAGCACCTTGCCGGCCACCACCACCTTTATGAAGGACGGCCGCACCTCCACCGCCACACACCGGCCCCGCGTCCCCTCCGCCACACCCACCTCCACGTGCACCTGTGAGTAATGATAAATAAACAAATGATAGGTATGGTAATAAGACGTAACTGGATGAAGATGAAAGAAAAGCAAGATAAGATGTAAAGACAAGAATAGGAGAAATTAAAGGATGAGGAAGAGGAAAAGGGGCAGGAGAGGAAAAAATGTACTAGAAGAGAACAAGGATAGGAAATAAATAGGAGATTAATAAATAGGAGATTAATAAATAGGGGATTAGGAAAAAAAAATAGGTATGTAGTATGTATAGTAATAAGAAATAAAAAATTATAGGTATATATATAATATTTAACTATTAGTTCATAGGGAGTTTTTAGTTCATAGGAGTTTTTAGTTCATAGAGAGTTTTTAGTTCATAGGGAGTTTTTAGTTCATAGGGAGTTTTTAGTTCATAGGGAGTTTTTGTTCATAGGGAGTTTTTAGTTCATAGGGAGTTTTTAGTTCATAGGGAGTTTTTAGTTCATAGGGAGTTTTTAGTTCATAGGGAGTTTTTAGTTCATAGGGAGTTTTTAGTTCATAGGGAGTTTTTAGTTCATAGGGAGTTTTTAGTTCATAGGGAGTTTTTAGTTCATAGGGAGTTTTTAATTCATAGGGAGTTTTTAGTTCATAGGGAGTTTTTAGTTCATAGGGAGTTTTTAGTTCATAGGGAGTTTTTAGCTCATAGGGAGTTTTTAGTTCATAGGGAGTTTCAAAGTCAATAGGGAGTTTTAAAAAGTCTTAAAATTTTAAATAACAGGAACTACCACGTGTAGGTCTCCCAGCCTCTTATAGCTTCCTTATTTTCTTATGTTCTTAATGTCCAATAGATCATTAAAATAATATGAGATAAAATACTGGCATTGCATTAATATTTACTCTACTACTACTACTACATCAACTACTATTACTGCTGCTGCTGCTGATACTACTACTACTACCACTGCTACTACCTCTGCCACAGTTTGCCACCACCGCCCCCACTCCGTCGGGCAGGTCACAAAGCCGCTCCGCTCGTCAAAGTTTGTCTCCACATAATCTGGCATCGCGAAAACCTGCAAGCAAGAGAAAATTGATGTCAATATGGAATTTGTACAAACATCATCAAGAAAGCAAAGTGTGAGGCTACAACAACCTTACATAGAGGAGGAAAAGGCTATAGTGGGGGAGTGTTTGTTTGGAAAGGGGAATGTGGAAGAAGCAAAAAGAACAATCAATAGTTTTTGGATGACCAGAGAAAATAAGAGGAAAGGAGAAAGAATCTTTGCCGTATCTTTGAGCACGGCGTTGACGTATAGGGGTGTGGTGCCGTATAATAACTACCGTGGCCACTCTGTTGTTACGCTGTTATATTTACCGGTGGTGGAGGCCTGGTGTGTGTGTAGAGGTGTCAGGGAGGCAGACAGACAGAGTGACAGGCGAGACAGACAGACAGACACGTTCATACGGCTTCTGTCAAATCGGTGTTGTTATTGTTGTTGTTGTTGCTGCCTTTCTAACGGTACTACATTTCTCTTTTTTCTACGTTTTCAATGACTTTATTACTGTTGCTGGTGCTTCCTAATACTCTTATCTTTATTGTACACCGATGTAATGTCCTCGGTTTCCTCTTATCAGCGTGAAATATAGAGGAGTGAGTCTTATTCTTCTTCTTCTTTGTGACCTTTTTTTTATGAACTTCTGAAGGTAAACAAACAAGATGGCCGCCGTGTGACCCCATCCACCTTTAAGGCAACATTATTTATGGGTTTATCAGGCCACGTGAGACCATGGTGACGCCTTTAATGCAAGACTATGAGAGAAACAAGCCCGGAGAAGACCATGATCACGGCCAAAATCATGAGGTTCCTCCGTAATAAGGTGTTTTTGACCGTGATAGTTCTGGTGGGCCTTGGGTACTGCGGCCTCTCGCTATGGACGGAGGTAAGGATAGGACACACACAGCACTCATTATTACTCGTTATATCCCCTCATTACTCATCCCCAGGGCCTCATTAGGTGATGCATGGGGGGTATTATTTTACACTAGGACCGAAATTCCCTACACCTTGGAGATAATGACATGTTGTTTATAGGGAGGCGAGAGACAAGTGTTTACGTCCGCCACACTCTTCTTCCTCTTGTGACCTGCATCGCCTCTGTTCTTCCCTTGCCGCGGACACTTTTTTAATGCAGATTTGGCTTAAGTTAGGAGGTTAAAGCGTGGGAATAGGTTAGGTTAGGTTAGATTAGTGAGTCTAAAGGTGGGGTTAGGTTAGTTTAATTTTCATATCTGATATATACTCCTTCGTATTAAAAACATCTTATATCTCCGAAAGTAGTGATTTGCGACGGAAGTTCATAGAGAGAATGTTTCTTAGAATCTATTAAGGTAACAGAAACCACACTCCCAATTGTGTAGGCAATTTCGGTCCTAGTGTAAAAATTTCCCCAATATTTGATAGCTAACCGTTAGAAAAAGTGTGATCAAGGAATGATTGTCTACTTGTTTATACTTGTTTGTTTATTACTGTGTTGTTGTTTTCTCCCCGGCAGAAGAGTAGTGGTAGCGGGGAGGAGGAGGGGGAGGCGGGGGGCAGGGTGGAGTTCCATTGGGGTCCCGACGAGGCAGTGAACGGCTCCCTGGCCGCCAAGGTGACCACCTGCCGCAACTCTGTCCAGGGCAAGGTGCTCCTCGCCGACGACCAAGGTAACCAACCATAAGCACTTGATGACCAGACGGGACGGGAGGACAGGATTTTTTTAAAATTTATTTATTTATTTATTTATTTATTTATTTATTTATTTATTTATATATATATATTTTTTTTTTTTTATTATTATTTTTTTCTATAATACACACACATCAACATAATATAAAAAAAATAATAATAGGGATGTACCGGATATAATAACGGTAATTATGGAGGAGAGTTTCACGTTCGTTTTCAGAGACACCAACTACTTTTTCTTGGCCTACAATAGGTGCTTGTTCTAATGGTGCTAGTTTTATTTTGCGCAAACAAAAACAAAAACAAATAAAATAAAATGAAACCTAACCTAACCTTATGTTTTAATGAAACCCAACCTAACCTAACCTAACCTAACCTTACAGGTTTTAAAGAAACCTAACCTAACCTTAACCACAAAATATAAATTTTTTTTTTTTTTTTTTTGGTTTGCGCAAAATAAAACTAGCACCATTAGAACAAGCACCTATTGTAGGCCAAGAAAAAGTAGTTGGTGTCTCTGAAAACGAACGTGAAACTCTCCTCCATATTAACCATAATAACACCCCCTATATATAAATATAAAAATCAAAATATGAAATATAAAATTAAAAAACACCCCTAAATATAAAAAATCAAAAAATATAAAAAATCAAAATATATAAAAAATCAAAAAATATGAAAAATTATAAAATATAATAACCCCCCCCCCCAAGGGTACGTGTGTCACCGCGTGGACCGCCTGAGCACCGGCTGTTGCAAGGTGGGTGTGGAGTCTACGCGGCGCTACGCCTGCGACACCTGCAACACCCACGGCTGCTGCGCCATCTACGAGTACTGCGTCTCCTGCTGCCTCCACCCGGACAAGGCAAGACATTTTTTTTATTTTTTTTTATTTTTTTATTTATATATTTTTGAATTTATATATTTTTTATATTTTCTTATATGTGGGTGGCTGTTTTGTGGGTCTATTATGACAAGGCAAGACCCCAGAGCTGATGTGTTGCCCTAGGGTGGCTTGTTTTGTGGGTCTATTATGACAAGGCAAGACCCCAGAGCTGATGTGTTGCCCTAGGGTAGCTGTTTTGTGGGTCTATTATGACAAGGCAAGACCCCAGAGCTGATGTGTTGCCCTAGGGTGACTGTTTTGTGGGTCTATTATGACACGGCAAGACCCCAGAGCTGATGTGTTGCCCTAGGGTGGCTGTTTTGTGGGTCTATTATGACAAGGCAAGACCCCAGAGCTGATGTGTTGCCCTAGGGTGATTGTTTTGTGGGTCTATTATGACAAGGCAAGACCCCCAGAGCTGATGTGTTGCACTAGGGTGGCTGTTTTGTGGGTCTATTATAACAAGGCAAGACCCCAGAGCTGATGTGTTGCCCTAGGGTGGCTGTTTTGTGGGTCTATTATGACAAGGCAAGACCCCAGAGCTGATGTGTTGCCCTAGGGTGATTGTTTTGTGGGTCTATTATGACAAGGCAAGACCCCAGAGCTGATGTGTTGCCCTAGGGTGGCTGTTTTGTGGGTCTATTATGACAAGGCAAGACCCCAGAGCTGATGTGTTGCTCTAGGGTGGCTGTTTTGTGGGTCTATTATGACAAGGCAAGACCCCAGAGCTGATGTGTTGCCCTAGGGTGGCTGTTTTGTGGGTCTATTTGATTGAGACAGACAGACAGACAGACAGAAAGATTCAAGCTGGAAAAGCGTAGATTTAAAAAAGAAATAGGGAGAAACTGGTTCACAAATAGGGTGGTGAATGGTTGGAATGGACTCAGTCGTCAGGTGGTCAATGCGGAGTCTATTGGGGTCTTTAAAAGGAGTCTGGATAAATTCATGGATGGGGAAGAGAGGTGGATGTAGGTAGTGTTAAGTAACAGGAACTACCACGTGTAGGTCTTCCAGCCTCTTGTAGCTTCCTTATGTTCTTATGTTCTTATGTCCCCCAGAAATCGCTACTCAAGAAAGTGTTGGGTCAGATCAGCGAGAACAGTCCGCTCTACGCCTCCGTGTCAGACCACTTCGAGCTGTGTCTGGTGAAGTGTCGGACCTCAAGCCAGTCTGTGCAGCATGAGACCCTCTACATAGACCCCCGCGCCAAGCATTGCTACAGCCAGGGACCCCTCACGGCCAACAACGAGACCTGAGACCACAACGCAACTGCTCTTTCCCCTCTGAGACCACAACGTACCTTGTCCCCCCTCGAGACCTGAGACCACTACGCAACTGCTGTTTCCCTTCCTCTTCCCTTGACCACAACCGAGGATAATATATAAAGGGTCTATACCTCTATGTACTATTCTTGATCACAACATACCCCTTCCCCCTCTCCTCCCCTCACAGCCACCTGAGACCAAACGCAACAGCTCTTCCCCCTAATTACTACACCTTCCCTCTTTCCCTTCCTCTCTCAAGCTCCTCAATGCACTCTGATCTTGGCTGGTCCCGAAAACATCACTCCTATGTGGACGTTGCTATTTTAATCCTTTTTTAATAACATCCCCAATCTTTCTCGTCTTCCTAGTGTGTTCAGATGTCTGTGTTGTCTTAAGTCTTAAGTTGTCCACACTAGGCATTACGTTGCAGAAATGCCCCGCGCTAGACTTGCCCCCAGCATCACACTCCAGCATCACTCTCCAGCATCACTCCAGCATCACTCTCCAGCATCACTCTCCAGCATCACTCAACACCAAAATTGAGTTGCAGCATCATAAGGCCTAGTGTGGACGGGCCTTAATACAAGTTAGACCACGCTGTTTTCCTTCCCATATCTCGACCAGTTATGTTTTATAGCCTGTGTTGAAAGAGCATCCGTGGTAACAGGAACTACCACGTGTAGGTCTCACAGCCTCTTGTAGCTTCCTTATGTTCTTATGTTCTTATGGTTATGTTATTTAAGGTGACATAGTCTATCTTCCACCCAGGACTTCCACATCATTTTGACAGCTTTTTCCAGATTTTCTTTTCTTCCCATTCTGTTATGTTCCCTCTCTCCCAATACCTCTATAGGGCCCCCAAAACAACCTTGCGCATAGGGCCCCCAAACAACCTTTCGCAGAGGGCCCCCAAACAGCATGTCGCATAGGGCCCCCAAACAGTATGTTGCAGAGGGCCCCCAAACAACCTTTCGCAGAGGGCCCCCAAACGGCATGTCGCAGAGGGCCCCCAAACAACCTTTCGCAGAGGGCCCCCAAACAGCATGTTGCAGAGGGCCCCCAAACAACCTTTCGCAGAGGGCCCCCAAACAGCATGTCGCAGAGGGCCCCCAAACAACCTTTCGCATAGGGCCCCCAAACAGCATGTCGCAGAGGGCCCCCAAACAACCTTTCGCAGAGGGCCCCCAAACAGTATGTCGCAGAGGGCCTCCAAACAACCTTTGCAGAGGCCCCCAAACAGCATGTCGCAGAGGGCCCCCAAACACCTTTGTGCAGAGGGCCCCCAAACAGCATGTCGCAGAGGCCCCCAAACACCATTTGCAGAGGGCCCCCAACAGCATTTCGCAGAGGGCCCCCAAACAATCCCCTTCGCATAGGGCCCCCAAACAACATGTCGCAGAGGGCCCCCAACAGCATTCGCAGAGGGCCCCCAAACAGCATGTCGCAGAGGGCCCCCAAACAGCATGTCGCAGAGGGCCCCCAAACAGCCATGTCGCAGAGGGCCCCCAAACAACCTTTCGCAGAGGGCCCCCAAACAGCATGTCGCAGAGGGCCCCCAAACAGCATGTCGCAGAGGGCCCCACAAACACATTTCGCAGAGGGCCCCCAAACAGCATTTGCAGAGGGCCCCCAAACAAGCCATTTCGCAGAGGGCCCCCAAACAGCATGTCGCAGAGGGCCCCCAAACAGCATGTTGCAGAGGGCCCCCAAACAGCATGTCTGCAGAGGGCCCCCAAACAACCTTTTGCAGAGGGCCCCAAACAGCATGTTGCAGAGGGCCCCCAAACACATTTGCAGAGGGCCCCCAAACAGCATGTTCGCAGAGGGCCCCCAAACAGCATGTCTGCAGAGGGCCCCCAAACAGCATGTTGCAGAGGGCCCCCCAAACAACCTTTGCAGAGGGCCCCCAAACACACTTTCGCATAGGGCCCCCAAAACAGCCATTCGCAGAGGGCCCCCAAACAGCATGTCCATAGGGCCCCCAAACAGCATTGCAGAGGGCCCCCAAACAACCTTTTGCAGAGGGCCCCCAAACAACCTTTCGCATAGGGCCCCCAAACAGCATGTCGCAGAGGGCCCCCAAACAGCATGTCGCATAGGGCCCCCAAACAGCATGTTGCAGAGGGCCCCCAAACAACCTTTTGCAGAGGGCCCCCAAACAACCTTTCGCATAGGGCCCCCAAACAGCATGTCACAGAGGGCCCCCAAACCTTTCGCATAGGGCCCCCAAACAGCATGTCGCAGAGGGCCCCCAAACAACCTTTCGCATAGGGCCCCCAAACAACCTTTCGCATAGGGCCCCCAAACGGCATGTCGCAGAGGGCCCCGAAAAGGCTAGAAACTGCACTGCCAGCCACTCATCAGCCGTCTAAATAGGCCAGTCGTGTAGAACCATATATTGATTTTATTACTATTATTACTATTATTACTATTATTATTACTATTATTACTATTATTACTATTATTACAAGCAAGGTTGTGCTTTAAGCAGCTAGGTTGTGATAGGGGTGTGCGCCGTGTGTGTGGTGTGCCGTGGCGTGTGTGTGTGTGTGTGCTGTGTGCAAGGACATGGTAAGAAATATTTTTTTTTCAGATATTTTTTAGATTTTTTTTTTTTTATATAGAGTATATACTACGTAGGTACCCTGTAAAGCAATAGTGGTTTGTCATCGTGTGTCCTATTATCAGGCTATAGGGTTGTACGTGCATGCCCTGGTCTGTCGTGTATCCTTAGTGCGCAAGTTCTGTTTGTATGTTTATTTATTGAGTGAATTGTTTGTTATGTAGACTTGTTTAAAGGTAAACTTATATTTCTTAAGACTTTTTCTATTTTCTTCTTCTCTTTTCTATCTCGATGTATCTCATTCTCTCTCTCGTCTCTATACTCTCTCGTTACATCTTAGGTTCTTCATCCAGTTGTCTCTTCTTACTTCTCCTCTGTTTCTCTCTCATCGTCTCCCTGTCCTCTCTCTTTCTCTTAGTAGAAGATATATCCCCCAGTCCGTAGGTCCGCCTCATGTAGCTTCCTTATTTCTATGTTTTGTCTCCTGTAATCCTCCTCCTTGTCCTGATAATTCATCTCCTTCTCAACAGATACACATCCTACATGATTTACCATCTGCTGTCTTTCATTTCTCTCTCTCTCTCTCTCTCTCTCTCTCTCTCTCTCTCTCTCTCTCTCTCTCTCTCTCTCTCTCTCTCTCTCTCTCTCTCCTTTTCTCTCTCTCTCTCTCTCTCTCTCTCTCTCTCTCTCTCTCTCTCTCTCTCTCTCTCTCTCTCTCTCTTATCTCTCTCTCTCTCTCTCTCTCTCTCTCTCTCTCTCTCTCTCTCCTCTCTCTCTCTCTCTCTCTCTCTCTCTCTCTCTCTCTCTCTCTCTCTCCTCTCTCTAACCCCTCCCCTTTTTTATGCTTTGCCATAGTGCCGTATGACCTCTGATGGCTGGCACATTTCCCCTTATTGACACTAAATCAATCAATTCTTCTATTCTTCATTTTTGCACATCTATGACGGGAGGATTCCTTTACATAATATAATCAAATTTTTTTCCACTATGTATTTTTTTTGTGTGTGTGTGTGTGCCACTTGCTCTAAATAACCCTTCTATGTTTCCTCTACTCTTTCTATTCTTAAATTTTACACATCTATGACTGGGAAGGATTATATCTTTTCCTATACATTACATAATATATCTATCTTATCTGTCTATCTCTCTTACTCTGTCTGTCTGTCTGTCTACCTTTCTCTCTGTCTGTGTCTACCTTTCTCTCTCTCTGTCTGTCTACCTCTCTCTCTGTCTGTCTGTCTCCCTCTCTCTGTCTGTCTGTCTCCCTCTCTCTGTGTCTGTGTCTCCCTCTCTCTCTGTCTGTCTGTCTACCTTTCTCTCTCTGTCTGTCTGTCTCCCTCTCTCTGTCTGTCTGTCTACCTCTCTCTCTGTCTGTCTGTCTCCCTCTCTCTCTGTCTGTCTGTCTCCCTCTCTCTCTGTCTGTCTGTCTGTCTACCTCTCTCTCTGTCTGTATGTCTCCCTCTCTCTCTGTCTGTCTGTCTCCCTCTCTCTCTGTCTGTCTGTCTACCTCTCTCTCTGTCTGTCTCCCTCTCTCTCTCTCTCTCTCTCTCTCTCTCTCTCTCTCTCTCTCTCTCTCTCTCTCTCTCTCTCTCTCTCTCTCTCTCTCTCTCTCTCTCTCTCTCTCTCTCTCTCTCTCTCTCTCTCTCTCTCTCTCTCTCTCTCTCTCTCTTAATGAATAATGGTTGGAAGGGAAGGCAGGAAAGGCCGCTTCCCTTCCCTTCCTGTAAATATAAATATACCAAAAAAATAACTGCTGCAACTTTTTATACAAATCAGAGGCCTTTTTATTTTATTTATATATTAAAACCTGGGCTGCCATCCTCTGAAATCCTCTGAAATCATGCCAAAACTATGTATATATATTATTGTATAGTCTATGTAGTATTTAAGCAATATATAAGTCCAGAATTACTTATGTATATTATTTAGTAACCTTGTTTATTTGACTATGGGGCTAATGTGACGGAGATGAGCACCGAGGCCACGCGCAGCTTAGCATATGCCCGTGTTTAGTTATCTCAGGGGCTAATGTGACGGAGATGAGCACCGAGGCCACGCGCACCTTAGCATATACCCGTGTTTAGTTATCTCAGGGGCTAATGTGACGGAGATGAGCACCGAGGCCACGCGCAGCTTAGTGTATGCCTGTGTTTAGTTAGCTTAGGGGCTAATGTGACGGAGATGAGCACCGAGGCCACGCGCAGCTTAGCATATGCCTGTGTTTAGTTGCCTCAGGGTACTAATGTGACGGAGATGAGCACCGAGGCCACGCGCAGCTTAGCATATACCCGTGTTTAGTTATCTCAGGGGCTAATGTGACGGAGATGAGCACCGAGGCCACGCGCAGCTTAGTGTATGCCTGTGTTTAGTTAGCTAAGGGGCTAATGTGACGGAGATGAGCACCGAGGCCACGCGCAGCTTAGTGTATACCCGTGTTTAGTTATCTCAGGGGCAAATGTGACGGAGATGAGCACCGAGGCCACGCGCAGCTTAGTGTATGCCTGTGTTTAGTTATCTCAGGGGCTAATGTGACGGAGATGAGCACCGAGGCCACGCGCAGCTTAGTGTATACCCGTGTTTAGTTAGCTTAGGGGCAAATGTGACGGAGATGTGCACCGAGGCCACGCGCAGCTTAGTGTATACCCGTGTTTAGTTATCTCAGGGGCAAATGTGACGGAGATGAGCACCGAGGCCACGCGCAGCTTAGTGTATACCCGTGTTTAGTTATCTCAGGGGCAAATGTGACGGAGATGAGCACCGAGGCCACGCGCAGCTTAGTGTATACCCGTGTTTAGTTATCTCAGGGGCAAATGTGACGGAGATGAGCACCGAGGCCACGCGCAGCTTAGTGTATACCCGTGTTTAGTTATCTCAGGGGCAAATGTGACGGAGATGAGCACCGAGGCCACGCGCAGCTTAGTGTATACCCGTGTTTAGTTATCTCAGGGGCAAATGTGACGGAGATGAGCACCGAGGCCACGCGCAGCTTAGTGTATACCCGTGTTTAGTTATCTCAGGGGCAAATGTGACGGAGATGAGCACCGAGGCCACGCGCAGCTTAGTGTATACCCGTGTTTAGTTATCTTAGGGGCTAATGAGACGGAGATGAGCACCGAGGCCACGCGCAGCTTAGTGTATACCCGTGTTTAGTTATCTTAGGGGCTAATGAGACGGAGATGAGCACCGAGGCCACGCCATATAGCCATACAGAAATGGACGAAATGATGAAAGCTGTGTTGAATAAAGTAACCGAGAAAATAATAAGTGCTGAGGGCGAAATGTACACAAATGATTACTTGTTTTGTACTATTTTGGCTACTTATTATATAAATTCATTCATTTTTTATCAACTATTATAATAGAGAGAGATGCATGCAAATTATTACTTTATTTTGGCTTTACTTTATTTATTATTATTCACTTTTTATAAATTATTCTATCTATTTAATTTATCTCTCTATCTATATAATATTTGTTATCTATTTTTCCAAGGTTGTTTCTCCGTCTGGCAGCAGTGTCGCCAACCAAAACAAAAATAATATGAAATGCATGCAAATGATTACTTTATTTTGGCTACTTATTTATCAACTTATTCACTTTTTATAAATTATTCTATCTAACTATAGCTATCTAATTTATCTATCTATATAATATTTGTTATCTATATTTTTCAAGGTTATTTCTCCGTCTGGCAACAGTGTCGCCCCGCCAAAACACATGCAAGGCAAACATAAAAACACTGCTTATTATCTGACCCCGCCTACCCACTACCAGGCTAAATACTGACCTTATATCAAGACTACCAGCAACAATTGGGTCGTTAAGGCAAGGTATGTGTACTTAGGGTCATTAGTCTTAAGTTTTATTTCTGTGAGGGGTGA
>JACEEZ010020615.1:35000-57500 GCA_016584305.1 Chionoecetes opilio | reverse complement strand
CTGGGACAGTGACCAAGAAACAGTGATATTCGACCCCAAACAAAGCCAACCCGAGCGTCGCCAAGTGCCTTCCAAGTATTACCACAGTCACCCCCTCTACCCCCCACAACCCCAACCCCAACCCCAACCCCACACCTCATCCTTCAGCCCCCCCTACGTGCCCTTACATCCCTACCCACAACATTATGTGTCTCCGAGCTACACAGGCTCTGCTCGCCGACCATCAGGTACTCATTCATACCCTAATACGTCGCCCGTTCATCCATATACCCAGGAATACCCACATGTATCTCCTCATTCCACTCACTCCACTCATCCTAATGCCCCTTCTTATACCCAGGAATACCCACAACAGTCTCCTCATAACAGTCACTCCACTCATAAACCTGTTACTTATACCCAGGAATACCCACAACAGTCTCCTCATAACAGTCACTCCACTCATAAACCTGTTACTTATACCCAGGAGTACCCACAACAGTCTCCTCATAACAGTCACTCCACTCATAAACCTGTTACTTATACCCAGGAGTACCCACACCAACATCAGTCTCCCCTTGCATACCCCAATACCTCCCCTGTTCCTACATACACCCAGGAAAATACTCAAAGTTCTGCTCATTCCAGTCACTCTCATACTAATGTTCCTTCATATCCCATGGGACAATTGGGACATTCCTCTCACCACCCTGTTCCCCCTGTCCTATCCCCTCATTCTGTCCCACTTTATCCCATGGGACATTCAATTCCAGTACCAACTCCTCATGCAAATCCTCCTCAATATCCCATGGGACAAACTCACCACCCTAGTCCTGTTCCTGTCCCCTCCCCCCTCCCCAGTCACTCCCCCCACACCCCCTCACCCCACTATGTACCCCCATACCCCCCCTCACATAGGAAAGTCCCCCCTCTACCCCTACCCCCACCCCACACCTCAGAAGCAAAGGCCCGCCAGAAGAAACAAATCCACTTCCCTCGCACGAACAACCGCTACTCCAAGATGAAGCTTAACATGAGCTCCATAGATCGCTCGGGTAAAAGTTTCCTCGAGTCGCTGTACCTCAATCGGAAACGGATGAAGACGGCGTGGGAACGAGAGATTACGGCGCGCATCCCCCTCCCCTCGCAGCCTCTCGCACCCCTGCACCTCCCCGATGTACACTCCCCTACCGTGCACCCCCGTAAAGCGCACCCCCCTACCGAGGATCTAGAAAGTGCTATGGACATAATGCTACAGACACTTAACAGCGACACGGAAATTGGTTACATCTACAACCAGGATAGCCAGGGGAGTAGCGATGAGGCCAGACCCAGACCTAGACCTCCTCTCCCTGCCTCCTCTGCCCCTGTCACACCCCCTCTCCCTCCCACCCCTGCCCCTGTCACACCCCCTGCCCCTCCCACCAGAACCTCTCTCCCTGTCAGTCCTGCCACGCCACCCGAGCCAGCCGCAACTTTCTTAACCACAAACAAAAGTACAAATGCATCACAATACAAAGCGAGAGAGTCTAATGATAAGAATGAAGAGTCTAATTTCTTACAGGCACAAAAAGGAACATCTGTGGATTCTATTTTAAGTCTGCTCAGAGGTAAACAAAGGGAGTCTTCAGATAACTCAGGGTCAAGTAAACAGTCTGGCTCTAAGGATATGGTCACCTTGGAGTGGTTACGTCAAGCCCTGGAAAGAAGTCAGCGAGAAGCACGGGAGGAAACGCACTCACCTATGTTGACGAAAACCTCGAGGACCTCACAACCCTCTATGGCTGAGGAAGACAGAGAGAGTAGAAGAAACCTCACAACCCCACAACCGTCTATGACTGAGGAAGACAGACAGAGTAGGAACCTCACCACCTCACAACCCTCGGAAGACAACAGGGGCAGAAAAAATGAGTCGCGCGTAAGGTGGTACAAACAGACTGAAGCCGCAGCGTGCATGCTTGCCGAAGATGAAGAGAGAACGGAGAAGGAAGCAAAACTGAGGATAAAGAAAGAGTTAGAAGATAGGCTAGAAGGGATAGATACAGGAGGCGAAAAGGACGTATTGATAGAGGCAAAGAGTGGTAGAGGTGACAGCCAGAAAAGAGTGGGAGTGGGATTGCCGTTTGAGATTAAAATTGAAGGGAAAGTCGATGATGAAATGGAGGCAGAATTTGGGGAGAGAAATAAGAGAGAGTTAGAAGAAGGGGATTTAGAAGAGAGAGAAGAGAGGAAGAGATACAAGAGAGAAGTGGAAGAAGGGGAAATAGAGGAGGAAGAAGAGGAGGAGGAGGAATGGGAGGATGAAACCAAGTATAAAGAAGAAGAAGAGGAGGAATCTGAGGATGAAACCAGTATAGAGAAGAAGAAATGGCAAATAGGGAATTGGTGAAGGAGGAGACAGAAGGAGAAATGGTAAATAAAGAAACAGGGAAGAAGGAGAAAGACGAATTGGAGAAGAAGAAAGAAGAAATAGGGAAGAGAGAATTAGAGAAGAAGAAAGAAGAATTGGAGAAGAAGAAAGAAGAATTAGGGAAGAGAGAATTAGAGAAGAAGAAAGAAGAATTAGAGAGAAGAAGAAGAATTAGAGAAGAAGAAAAGAGAAAGAAAGAAGAATTGAGAAGAAGAAAGAAGAAATAGGGAAGAGAGAATTAGAGAAGAAGAAAGAAGAATTGGAGAAGAAGAAAGAAGAAATAGGGAAGAGAGAATTAGAGAAGAAAATAAAACGGAAAGAAGAAGAAATAAAACAGAAAGACGAAGAAATAGCAAGAGAATTACAGAAGAAAACAAAGAATAAGGAGCAGCAAAAAGATGATCAAATGGAAGAATCAGAATCAGACAATGAAAGAAAACGCAGAGAAAGAGAATTACAGAAGACACAGAACAAGAAGCAGCAAAAATATGATAAACCAGAGGAGACTAGCAAGGACAAAAACAACAAGAAACGCAAGAGAGAGGAAACAGATGTCAAGAAGAACGAAAGGAAAATAATGGACGACAGAAAGGCAGAAGCGAGTCATTCCGAGAAGCGAAGACGAGAGAATTACCAAGACAACCACAATATAAAGTTCACTATTGAAAGGAGTAGTAGTGTTGCGTCTTCCAATGTGTTCTCCCCTGAAATTACCCTCAGCAAGATGCCAAAGATCCCAGGACCAGGACCCCAGAGGAAAGGAAAGGCCCCTTCGCCCCCTCTTTTCCCCTCTCTGCCCCCTTCGCCAGCAGTCCAAGAACACCCTAAGACCCCTCACTCCCAAGGAAAGACCCCTTCGTCCTATCTGCCCCCTTCCTCAGCAGTCCAACAGACCGCCAAGACTCCTCACTCCCAAGGAAAAGCCCCTTCGCCCCCTCTTTTCCCCTCTCTGTCCCCTTCGCCAGCAGTCCAAGAACACCCTAAGACCCCTCACTCCCAAGGAAAGGCCCCTTCGCCTCTGCCCCCTTCGCCAGCAGTCCAACAGACCGCTAAGACCCCTCACTCCCAAGGAAAGGCCCCTTCGCCCCCTCTTTGCCCACCTCTGCCCCCTTCGCCAGCAGTCCAAGAACACCCTAAGACCCCTCACTCCCAAGGAAAAGCCCCTTCGCATCTGCCCCCTTCCTCAGCAGTCCAACAGACAGCTAAAACTCCTCACTCCCAAGGAAAGACCCCTTCGCTCCCTCTGCCCCTTCCCCAGCAGTACAACAGACTGCTAAGACCCCTCACTCCTCCCCCTCCTCCCCCCTCCTCCTCCTCCTCCTCCTCCTCCTCCTCCTCCTCCCAGTCCTCCAGAAGTAAACACAAGATAAAAGGGACCAATAGCCTCATGAATAACCTCTCGTCTTCAAGTGGCGAGTCTTCAGATGTTCGGACGCCATCTTCAAAAGGCAAGACTCGGACACTTGAGGAAACGGCACTAAGGACATCATCGGAAGGACATGGGAGGATTAGGACATCATCGAAGACATCAGAAAAGCAGAAGACAGGCTCGGAAAGGCAGAGGAAAGATAGGGCAGTATCTTCGGAAGGACATAGGAAGAGTAGGACACCACCGAAGACATCAGAAACGCAGAGGAGAGATAGGACACCACCTTATAAATCTTCGGAAAAACAGAAAAAGGGTAGGACATCATCTCAGAAATCTTCGGAAACGCAGAGGAAAGATAGGACATCATCTCAGAAGTCCTCAGAACAAGAGAGAAGTAGGACACCCCCACGAACATCCTCAGAAACACACAGTAGCAATAGGACACCAGAAATACAAAGGAAAAATAGGACATTACCACACGCATCCTCAGAAAAACAAAGGAGTAGGACACCACCTCAAACGTCCTCAGAACAAAATAGGACACCCTCAGAAAAACCTAAGAGCAGGACATCACAGGCTTCAGAAAAACATAAGAGCAGGACATCACAGGCTTCAGAAAAACAGAGAAGTCAAACACCACCTCGGACATCCACCGAACAAAATAGGACACCCTCAGAAAAGCACAAGAGGAGGACATCACAGGCATCAGAAAAGCAGAGAAGTCGGACACCACCTCAGACGTCCTCAGAACAAAATAGGACACCCTCAGGAAAACAGAAGAATAGGACATCACTTCAAACGTCCTCAGAACAAAATAGGACACCCTCAGAAAAACACAAGAGGAGGACATCACAGGCATCAGAAAAGCAGAGAAGTCGGACACCACTTCAGACGTCCTCAGAACAAAATAGGACACCCTCAGAAAAACAGAGAAGTCGGACACCACCTCAGACGTCCTCAGAACAAAATAGGACACCCTCAGAAAAACAGAGAAGTCGGACACCACCTCAGACGTCCTCAGAACAAAATAGGACACCCTCAGAAAAACAGAGAAGTCGGACACCACCTCAGACGTCCTCAGAACAAAATAGGACACCCTCAGAAAAACAGAAGAATAGGACATCACTTCAAACGTCCTCAGAACAAAATAGGACACCCTCAGAAAAACATAAAAAGAGGAGGACATCACAGGCATCAGAAAAACAGAGAAGTCGGACACCACCTCGGACATCCACCGAACTAAACAGGACACCCTCAGAAAAACAGAAGAATAGGACATCACTTCAAACGTCCTCAGAACAAAATAGGACACCCTCAGAAAAACACAAGAGTAGGACATCACTTCAGACTTCAGAAACACATAGTAGCAATAGGACATCAGACAGTAGCAATAGGACATCAGACACACCAAAGCCTGCAGTTCCTTCACACACACACACTGGAAAATACAATAAGGAGTCATTCAATAAGGCTAAGCAAGACACATTACCTCAGCCCTCTCTTAAAAACCCTAGCAGTAAAAGATCTCTCGGTCTGTCTAAAGATATACCGTTACCTCAAACCTCTGTTAAAACCCCTGTTGCCACCTCATCCAAGCTTGCTGAAAATACCTCTAAGCTTACTCCAGAACCATCCAAGCTTGCTGAAAATACCTCTAAGCTTACTCCTGCACCATCCAAGCTTACTGAAAATGCCACATCTAAGCTTACTCCTGCACCATCCAAGCTTACAAATGCACCATCCAAGCTTACTGAAAATGCCTCATCTAAGCTTACAAACGCCTCACCCAAGCTTACTCCTGACTCATCCAAGCTTACAAACGCCTCACCCAAGCTTACTCCTGACTCATCCAAGCTTACAAACGCCTCACCCAAGCTTACTCCTGCCCCATCCAAGCTTACAAACGCCCCATCCAAGCTTACAAATGCCCCATCCAAGCTTACAAACACCCCATCTACAGTAGCAAGTTATCCCTTATTGGCAGTGAAGCAGGAACCACTCTCGCCTGAAAGAAATAATCAGGGCTTTGTTTTTGCTAATACTACAGTGGTAAAGCAAGAACCAGGGTGTGTTGGGGGTGCTATGACGTCCCAGGGTGTAGTGTCTAGGCCTCCCTGGTGGTGTTAGGGTGAAGAAAGAACCAGAGGAGCCAGAGGAATACAAAGAAGTGGTCAAAACAGAGTCGTTTCTTCAGGAGGACCAGATTGAGGATGCTGCAAAAATAGATAATCTGCTTAAAACGACATCGGAGGTTCTGCAAATGGAGGACAGCGGAACGGGGGATGTCAAGGGGAAAGACGCGGCACAGAGAATGTACGGCCAACTCAAGGCTGTTCTGCGTATGATGGAATGTTCCGTATGGGAGGAGAGCGGAACTTTCTCGTATAAGTGGGAGATTAACTTACGGCGTCTGGTTGTGGCCACGTTCTGTCGGGATAAACTAGATCGCTTTACTAAGGATATTCATGCGCATATGAGGGAAGGTGTTGATTTTAAGGTGTTTATGAAAGGTATTATGGCCTCGGGTGACAATATATGATAACTGTACATATGATATTACTTAAGTTACTAGGATGATATATGGCATTACTTATGTTACTATGCAATATATGGTATTACTTAACTTACTATGATGATATGTGGTATTACTTAAATTACTATGTATGATGATATGTGGTGTTACTTCAATTACTATGGTGCTGTTTGCCTGTTGTTTGCCTGTTGTTGGCCCGTTGTTTGCTTATCACTGCCAGGTTGTTAGAGTGGATTGAAAGTTTTTTTTGAGCCAGTGAAGCGTTTGTTTTGGCAGAGTGTTGAGAGTACAGGGGAGAGCGCGGCAGGTTGCATCCTTGCCTCTCACTCGCATTAACTTTTTTGGTTATTATTATTATTGTTGTAGTTGTAGTAGTTTATAGTAGTAGTAGTAGTAGTAGTATTAAGACGATGTACGATTGTACTTGTGATAACATGCGAGTTAGAGGCCATGATGCAACCTGCCCCGCTCTCCCCTACTATGAAAGTGTTTTGATAGTGAAGTGTTTGTGATAATCAAATGTTGTGTTTACCTAGTTGTGTTCTATGAATGGATGGAGAGGTAGAGAGAGACAGTTGAACAGTTAGATAGACAGGTAGATGGACAGTTAGATATATAATATGAGACAGTCATTGTGTTATACAGGTTGAAGTTCCCAAACTCGGCAACCTCGGGACCAGCGCCGAGCCGAGTAATGGAATTTTCCGACTTTTAGAACGTAGATATATTAAGGGGAAAAAAAGCATGAAAATCACATGAAAAAAATTCCTGGACGTTTGGGAGCAATAATACCAATAACAGACCTGTAGAAGTACACAAAATAACAGTGTACACAACTCTACAGTCACAACACCACTGAACAATAACAACAAACAAATCGGCGGGAGAAACCAAGCGGCCTAGTGTGGTGGCACCTAGCGGCCGACCCGGCAACTACGCGCCGGGTTTTGGGTGTTCTGCCGGGTTTTGGAAAATCCCGAACCATAGCCGAGTCTTGGGATGCCGAGTTTGGGAACTTCAACCTGTAGTACAAGTGTTGGTACTCAGTGAAATACATTTGTTAAGCTCTTAAGATGGACGTTCATCTTTCACATGAAGGTTAGTTTTTGTTCAGTTTCTAGTCCCTTAGTTCTGTTCTTTGTCCTTCATAACGCCATCAGTAGGCTACGTGACAAAGCTCTTTAGTCGTATTTATATTTTCACTTTATTTGGGCGTTCATTTTTGACAAGGATGTTTGTATTTATGCTTGGTTTCTAGTTCCTTAGTTCTGTTGGACTCCTTCAAAGCTATCAGTAGCCGTCACAAAATGCCCGAGTCTTTATAGGACAGAGGGTTAAGATTGTTTGTGTCGGAGAAGAACTACCGTAGATAACAGTCAAGTCGCCACCTGCAGTCATGTCGCCAGGTGCCATATATTACGAATTATAGTATCACTACTGATTTTTATGTGCCACTGAAGATGATACACAGTAGTTTATATCATGACTGTATAATCTACCCTGTTTCAGCGTTGTTTTATGCTTTGTAGCTGCAAGTATAGACGGTTTCAAATTTCGCTACGCTTTTTTTTTTCGGGCGACGACGACAGCGGTACGACACTCAGTAAATAAACACTAGATGGCGACTCTACTGTTGGTAGCCACTTTGTAGATATTTTAGTCATTTGTTCATTTCTAGCCATAATATGACACAGATGAAGACACAAAATGACACAGACTCTCCAGATAGCCCCTTCTAACTGTCCTGAAATCATGGATGTAGAAATGTAACTATTAACGCCACCACACGACTGTACACAGAAAAAAAAGTTGTTCTGGCGACTTTACTGTTATCTACGGTAGTTCTGTGGCACTCATTCCAAGACATCAGTAGCCGTCACAAAATGCCCGAGTCTTTTATTGTCACTATTTGTACTGCCTCTAACCCTGGGTCCTTGTTGTGATTTACTCTAGTGCCATAGGACCTCTCATGTCGGGCAAAGTCACCTTTTTTGGCATTAAATCAATCCATTTATTTGTGCCATGTCCAACTTTCACATGTTTTTATTTTTTCCTTTTGTATCTAGTACTCCTTTTTTTTTTTTTATTTTTTCTTATTTTATTTATTTATTTATTTATTATTATTATTATTATTATTTTTTTTTTTTTTTTTTTTTTTTTTTGTATACATGTCTACCTGATAAACATGTAGCCTTTTCCTACAAACATGACATGCTATCAAACTATATCCAACATGTTTATTCCCATCAAACATGACATAGGCCTACTACATGACAAAAATAGGCCTACATGACAAAAATAGGCCTACATGACAAAATTCCCTAGTCTTATTTATAGTATTATTTTGTTCCCACTACTGATGTCCACCAATACATGACAAGAATTCACAAGTTATTTCACGCACAAATCTCTCCTGTGTCTGGAGGCCTTCATGACATACTTGGCAATACTGAGAAAAGATCATGCAACATTTGTATGATCGGAAAATATAAATCTATTTTTGGTTTACATGCATCTTTTATTATTGTGATTGTCCTGAGTGTGTGTTGTGTGTCTTAGTGTGTGTTGTCAGCAGAGCTGGGCGCCACTATAATTTTTTCAGGTGCAACTTTGACTTTGCGACTGCTGCCGGACCTGGTGCGACTGCGACTCTGCGACTCAATTTTTGGCCCCTCCAGTGCGACTTGCGACTTTGCGACTTTGCGACTGCGACTTATTTTTCCCGGTGCAACTCCGCTAAATTACAAAGTAAACTTTAGCGCGATAACAGAAACATGCTTTTATAAGGCAGAAAAACACATATTTATTCATTTTTTAGTTCAAACACAGCCTAAACTAATATCTACAGGTCCTCCTCCTCCTCCTCTACGTCCTCCTGGCCCATCTTCTCCTCCAGGAGGTCCAGGTTCCCTTTGAGGAACACAAGCTCCTCAAAGTTGACCTCCTTTCTTTCAAAAAAGTCGTCTTTGTTCCTGTTCAAAGTCGGGGCAAAAGTCGCAGAAAATTGGCGGTGCGACTTTGCTTAGTGCGACTTTTTCAAAACGTTTGCGACTTTCGACTTTGCGACTTCGAAATTCATAGTGTCGCAAAGTCGCAACTCGGCGCCGCAACGCTCAGCTCTGGTTGTCAGTGTGTGTTGTGTGTTGTGTATGTGTTGCTTCTTGTGTGTGTGGACAAAGATAGATTATTGTAGTGATGAGTGGCCTGTTGTGTGTGTGAGTGTGTGTGTGGAATGAACTTTTATACGAGGCTCTTATTTCAGAAAGATAAGCGCCATCAATAAAAAACTAAGAAAATGGCTTCAAAATGTTTCAATGTTCAAAAGATATGACATTTTGAACATTGAAACATTTTGAAGCCATTTCTTAGTTTTTTATTTACGGCGCTTATCGACTTTCTGAAATAAGCGCCTCGTGTACTCTGGGTAAAACCATCCACACACCCCTCCCTCATCCTCCTCTCCCTGCCCTGTGTCCTTCCCCTCAGTCTCCCTTCACCCCTCCCTCATGCCCCACACACCCCTATACACTTCACGGCACCTTCAACAAAACACACACACACACACACACACACGCCCATTGCTGTGTTGTGTCAGCCTGCGACGGGAAGTACTATGGGTAACACAAGTATCGCTGCACTATATGCGTGAAACATTCTGACCCTACGGAACGAAGAAAACGAAAACCCTCCCATATCATCAGCCTTTGACCCAATGTTTACAGTAGTCATCGGACCCTAGGCACTGAGACTTGTTTTACCCATAGTACAGTAAACTCTCTAAATCGAACCCGTGTAATTCAAACTTCAGATAATTCAACATGTTTCAGGCCAGTTCAAATTTTTCAATAACTTCATAATTGGAGCAAGTTTGAATTATCCTTAGCCTTACTAGTGGGAGTCCGAGCTCTCCCATGCGGTGCTGCGGCTGCCCAGCATGATCTGATATATGATCATTTATAATATATGTAAATACCATAGGCGGAGGAAGAAGGGGAGAGGGGGAGGTGAAGGAGGGACGAGGAGGAGGAAGAAGGGGAGAGGGGGAGGAGAAGGAAGGAGGTGGGACAAGGAAGGGAGGAGAGGAAATGGGAGGAGGAAGAACTATTTTTTTTAAGTATCCTTCGCTATGTATACAATCCTTCAGAGTCCTTCACGGGCCTCTTCGCTCCATCACGCATCCTACAGGAGTCGTGGGATAGAAGAAGAAGAGTCCCATAGAAGTCCCACAGGATTGCTATAGTATTCCTAGGTTTTTATAAGTACTTTGACAATCGCATAGGTGGCTCAAATAGGGATTAATAATAATATTACTACTACTGAAAATACTAATACTGATCGTTGTATTGCAGTCATGATTAATCTAGCAATGCCTATCATACTGTTATGTCTTGTAGTAAGTTTTGTCTAATTTGTGGTTTTTAAGGAATATCTGGAAGTATCATGTCATTGTGAATTGGCTGAAATAGGGACTTCTAATCATTGTAACTGAAAACTGACTCCAGATTCGTGTTCAGCATGCCCGATAACTGCTAGCAACTCATTTTCAAGCAAATCTATTTTTCAAACAATATTGCAAATTTTCCAAGGGAAAAGGGCCTTACAAAATTTGCAATATTTTTTTAAACATTTATTTGCTTGAAAATTAGTTCCCAGCAGTTATCTGGCATGCTGAACACGAATCTGGAGTCAGTTTTCAGTTACAATGATTAGAAGTCCCTATTTCAGCCAATTCACAATGACATGATACTTCCAGATATTCCTTAAAAACCAAAAATTAGACAAAACTTACTACAAGACATAACAATAGCATGCTGAACACGAGTCTGGAGTCAGTTTTCAGTTTGAATTTAATTTAATCTATTAATTCTAATTTAATTTTCTTGCGCCTTATTTTTTTTTTGTTATCCACGTGTTACGGATGTGCTCCCAGACTCTCCGCTCTGCCCTGTGTTACGGATGTGCTCCCAGACTCCGCTCTGCCCTGTGTTACGGATGTGCTCCAGACTCTCCGCTCTGCCCTGTGTTACGATGTGCTCCCAGACTCTCGCTCTGCCCTGTGTTACGGATGTGCTCCCAGACTCTCCGCTCTGCCCTGTGTTACGGATGTGCTCCCAGACTCTCCGCTCTGCCCTGTGTTACGGATGTGCTCCCAGACTCTCCGCTCTGCCCTGTGTTACGGATGTGCTCCCAGACTCTCCGCTTTGCCCTGTGTTACGGATGTGCTCCCAGACTCTCTGCTCTGCCCCGACGGATTTAATCTCCCTCCAACAGATAAACGTCCTTCATTTGATTGACATTCACTATTAAGGGGCCTTTCATTTTTCATTTGATTCACCGTCCTGCTCTTAACACCACCCCATTCCTTTCCTCTTCCCTCACCGTTTCACTCTTTCTCTCTAATACCAAATTTTAGGTAATGTTATCCCTCGTGTGTGTGTGTGTGTGTGTTGTGTGCAACTAAATATTTCCAGTAACATAAATATTCTGTCTGTCTGTCTATTTATTCATTTATACATCCATCTATCTGTATGTCTGTATGAATAAATTTTCTATTATTTATTCAAGTATATGTGCAACCCTGTGTGTGTGTGTGTGTGTCCCCCCTTTATTATGCTTTGCCATAGTGCCATATGACCTCTGATGCCTGGCACATTTCCCCTTTTTTGGCAATCAATCAAGCCCGTCAGGGTGGCAAGGTTGGTAGAGACGTGAGCGCAATGTGCAGCGTCCCTGTGCATTCGGTCAGCGGTTCGAGTCCGCCTAGTTCGTGCTGACGTGGCGGCGCTTTGTATAGTCAATAACCTTGTAGTTGGTACTTGCAAAGTGTCTAGATAGGATGAAAATCTTATCGTATCTGGCAATCAATCAATCTCCGTAAGTGTGTGGCCATGACAGGGGAGGCGACACAAAAGTCCTCAATGAAATGGTGTTTGATGTCAGGAATAAAACAACAGTCTCCAACTTCATGTTTTTTAATAAAGAAAACTGCAGACACAGTAAAAAGAATACAAAAATATTGCCACCTCAGCAGAACCTGTTAACTACATGGCAAGGACCACCACTACCTTACTTGTTGACCTTCCATCTACCACCTCAATTAACTGCTTCGGTTTGTGCCTGTAATGCCCGAAGACCCGTCAATCACATGCATTTGTGCAATATACGTAAGAGAAAACGAATTCTGAACTAGTTTTTTTAACGAGGTGAAAAATCCTGCCCCCTTGCTGCTTACTGACTGATATTTGATGCCAGGAGAAGGGAATACTACGCTTCTTCTAAATTTCAGCGGTATTTTATCATAGTTAACCATAGTATCAGGTAAACACAGGCATAATTTTAAGCACGAGACCTTAAGATAGAATGGAATTTTTGCCTCGTCAAAAAATACTGTAGAAATTATGAGTAACTGAGTTTTTTAACGAGACAATCTTTATAACCATACCTTGTTCCTAGCGACATGTACCACTAATGCCATGGCTGTGATGTATTCCCTAACCTTACTACTTGGTTTCTTTCTTTTCTTTTGGTTTCTATAGTCTATTTTTATTATTAAGGTCAAAATGCAGTAAGGAAGCCACGCCCCCTGCCTGCCCTTCTATGCTACGGGGCAGCTGATTGGTGCACTCCTCGTATCATCACCACCAATCACAATATCTTCACTACTTAACAGCGCGTGACCACTGGACAGAGCAATCTTCACTACAGAGGGTGACATAATCAGAAATCCCTCTGTAGTGAAGATTGCTGTCCAGTGGTCACGCCGCTGTTAAGTAGTGAAGATATTGTGATGGTAGTGATGATACGAGGAATGCACCAATCAGCTGCCCCGTAGATAGAAGGGCAGGCAGGGGCGTGGCTTCCTGACTGCATTTTGACCCTAATAAACAAAATAGACTGTAGTTTTCATTTCTAGCACATTCCAATACCCTTTTTTTGGCATTTAATCAATGAATCAACTTGGTTTTACACCCTGACTAGTCCTGGACACACCACTTACATCACACCTGGGAATGGAGTGACCAGAGGAACCTATATACATCTCTTCACAACCTCTCATGTAGCCGTTAATCTTTCATCACCTTCACTCTATCTCCTTACCATGTTTACATCTCTGCTAGTCCACTATTCCAATCCCCGTCCAGGAATACACAATGCACAGTGACAGCTAACTTAACCCCTTGAGACCCAGAACGTAATTTCCATTGTAATTTGGGTACCATGACACGATTTTAGTGACTATAAGCAATGTTTTATAGATATAACCTGTTTAGTATCCTTGTCCACTAGTTAATTTGGTATATTCAGTTACTTATCTTATTTTATGGCTCGACAACATACAATTTCATATCGCAAAGGAAAGATCTGGGCGTCAAGGGGTTAACACTACCTCATATACCTGAACACTAAGTAGTTTCTCTCCCTTGTGTAGTATAGGCAGACAACAGCTCCTCCCAGCCAACACAGATTATTTAGAACATTGGCATATCCTCAGACCTTTCCAGCTATTTGTGTGTGTATAAATACCTGTTACTAGCTGCTACCTGTGCACTGTCTAAAGCAATCACTACTTTCAACAGTCTTGTCTATGTATCACTAACCATGTAACATATCAAGAAGACATTCATTACTGATGTGACTGTGTGAGTGGATGAACAACAATGAGTGGGGAGACTGGGTGACTGTGTGACTGGGTGAGTGACATGAGTTGGTGAGTGAGACAACAGTACAACCTTCACAAATACTATAGTTGCCACACATTAAGGTGGCGAGAATGTTGCCCTTCACTGCCTTCCGAACGCACGGGATTGGCTGTTAACCCCTTGAAGCCCTGAACGTAATTTCCATTGTAGTTTGGTTGCCATTAGACTATTTTTAGTGACTATAAGCAATGTTTGTATAGATATGACCTGTTTAGTATCCTTGTCCACTAGCTGATTTGGTTTATTTAGTTACTTTTCGTAATTTTATGGCTTAACAGCATGGATTTTTTATAGCCAAGGAAAGATCTGGGCGTGAAGGGGTTAAGGTGTGGGGTGGGAATTTCCTTACAAAGGTCTGGCCTAAACATCTCAAACCAAAACCTCACCCACACCCCACCGTTTGAAGGGAGCAAGCCCATATTTACGCCAACTTAACGTACGGCGAGTATAGTAACACTTAAGATACCACATACTACAGGGAAGAGAGAAATGCAATAGCAGGGTACACACACACACACACACACACAGCTGCTACCACACACAACACACACACATTACAACACCAAGGAACACTAGAGCTACACACTGCCCTACAACCACCTCCTCACAACTCTTCATGAATAAACGACTTGATTATGTTAAGCCGTCCTTGCATCTCCGCCTTTTTATCCTCCGTAATTCGCCCGGTCATCAATCCCTCAACTCGTGTCTTCTCCTGCCGCACAAACTCCCGGCCCTTCTCCAGCACCTTCCGCATGATCTTTACGTAAGTCTCCGCTATTTTATGATCCGAGGGGCTTTTTAACGTGTCCCAAGCATCCTCCGCCTGCCGTAAAAGCGCTTTTCTCTCCGTATAGTCGTTAGAGAACATAAATTTGTCTACTAAACGGTCGAATGTTTCCAGACAACCCTCGAGTCCTATGTAGATTTCCGAATGTACGCGGATAAACTTCTTCAAATCCTCGGCTTTAAACTCGCCCTCGAAGACAAAGGGTTTCTCTCGTCCGCTCACAAACAACATGACCTTCGGAAAGTCCTCCTTCTTGACCTCGAACCTCTGTGCCAGGTCGGTGTTCTCCATGTCGCCGTAGTCCTTGACCCCGACCTCGGCCACCAGGAGGTCAGGTGAGCCCCGCCCCCCGGCAGACAGCTTGGTGAACTCCTCGTGTTTCTTGCCGTAAGGGTAGGCCACGTCAAACTTCACCACGGCCGCTGCGAACTTGGCGATGACCTGTGGGGATAAGAATATGGGGATTTAGGTCTTTGGAAATTATCTGTGGGGGAAGTGATGGGGATTTAGGTCTTTGGAAATTATCTGTGGGGGAAGTTATGGGGATTTAGGTCTTTGGATATGATCTGTGGGGATAAGAATATGGGGATTTAGGTCTTTTGAAATGATCTGTGGGGGAAGTGATGGGGATTTAGGTCTTTGCTTATCTTATCTAGGCTTCATGTATTTATTTAGGTGTGTACTCTGTTTATTTATCTAACACTAGTAACACTATATATGAAACACTATTTATTATTTGTTTTGGAGATTATCTGTTACCGTAGATAACAGTCAAGTCGCCACCTGCAGTAATGTCGCCAGGCGCCATATATTACGAATGATAGCCTCACTACTGCTGTGTATGTGCCACTGAAGATGATACACAGTAGTTTATATCATGACTGTATAATCTACCCTGTTTCAGCGTTGTTTTATGCTTTGTAGCTGCAAGTATAGACGGTTTACAATTTCACTACGCGGTTTTTTTTCGGGCTACGACGACAGCGGTACGACACTCAGTAAATAAACACTAGATGGCGACTCTACTGTTGGTAGCCACTTTGTAGATATTTTTGTCATTTGTTCATTTATAGCCCTACTATGACACAGATGAAGACACAAAATGACACAGACCCTCCAGATAGCCCCTTCTAACTGTCCTGAAATCATGGATGTAGAAATGTAACTATTAACGCCACCACACGGCTGTAAACAGAACAAAAAGTTGTCCTGGCGACTTTACTGTTATCTACGGTAGGGTAGGAATTAGGAATAGGGTGGTTTAGGTCCTTAGGTCTTTGTCAGTGTTATTTTGGCTTCATATATCTATTTAGTTATGTATGTAGTAGCTACTCTTTATTGATCTATTTATTAGGTATATGTTTTTTTTATTATATTTACTACTACTACTCTTTATTGATCTATTTATTAGGTATATGTTTTTTTTATTATATTTACTACTACTACTCTTTATTGATCTATTTATTAGGTATATGTTTTTTAGGGTGGTTTAGGTCCTTAGGTCTTTGTCAGTGTTATTTTGGCTTCCTATATCTATTTAGTTATGTATGTACTGCTTGTTTATCTATTTCTTATTTTATTTCTATCTTAATTATTTATTTTGTGGATTTTGCCAGCGCTACCGTAGATAACAGTTAAGTCGCCAGGACAACTTTTTTTTCTGTGTACAGCCGTGTGGTGGCGTTAATAGTTACATTTCTACATCCATGATTTCAGGACAGTTAGAAGGGGCTATCTGGAGAGTCTGTGTCATTTTGTGTCTTCATCTGTGTCATAGTAGGGCTATAAATTAACAAATGACAAAAATATCTACAAAGTGACTACCAACAGTCAAGTCGCCATCTAGTGTTTATTTACTGAGTGTCGTACCGCTGTCGTCGTCGCCCGAAAAAAAACCGAGTAGTGAAATTGTAAACCGTCTATACTTGCAGTTACAAAGCATAAAACAACGCTGAAACAGAGTAGATTATACAGTCATGATATAAACTACTGTGTATCATCTTCAGTGGCACATACACAGCAGTAGTAATGCTGTAATTCGTAATATATGGCGCCTGGCGACATCACTGCAGGTGGCGACTTTACTGTTATCTACGGTAGGGTTCATTAATTATTTATCTTAAGGTTCATGTGTTGATTTATGTATGCACTGTTTATTTATCTGTATTATTTATTTTCTTCTATTTATTATTTGTTTTTACCATGCAATTTTAACTGGATGAATATAATTAATACAATTAGAATTGAATATTGAAGTACAGGTTGAAGTTCCCAAACTCGGCAACCTCGGGACCAGCGCCGAGCCGAGTAATGGAATTTTCTGACTTTTAGAACGTAGATATATTAAGGGGAAAAAAAGCATGAAAATCACATGAAAAAAATCACAGGAAAAAATTATTTGGATTCTAATGAAGTAATGAAGATGACCTGTAGAAGTACACAAAATAACAGTGTACACAACTCTACAGTCACAACACCACTGAACAATAACAACAAACAAATCGGCGGGAGAAACCCAGTGGCCTAGTGTGGTGGCACCCAGCGGCCGACCCGGCAACTACGCCCAGGGTTTTGGGTCTTCTGCCGGGTTTTGGAAAATCCCGAACCATAGCCGAGTTTTGGGTGTTGCCGAGTCTTGGGATGCCGAGTGTGGGAACTTCAACCTGTATTGCAATTAATACATAGAGGGCATAGCAGGCTACATAGGGGTGATCTAAGGGTGAATGGGTGTGCTTGCAGGTGAATGGTGTGGTTAAGGGTGATTAGACTTGTTTTAATGTTTAACAAGTGTAAATAAGTGATGTAATGGTTTAGGGGTGATCATTGGAGAATAAGACGTGGTTTTAGGGTGCATGGATATGATTTTAAGGATAAACAAGTAATCTATGGGTGCATAGTATTTAGGGGAATAAAATAGTCAATATGTGATTTTAGGCTATATGACGCGACTAGAGGATATAACGTGATTTTAGGCTATATGACGCGACTAGAGGATATAACGGGATTTTAGGCTATATGACGCGACTAGAGGATATAACGTGATTTTAGGCTATATGACGCGACTAGAGGATATAACAGGATTTTAGGCTATATGACGCGACTAGAGGATATAACAGGATTTTAGGCTATATGACGCGACTAGAGGATATAACGGGATTTTAGGCTATATGACGCGACTAGAGGATATAACGTGATTTTAGGCTATATGACGCGACTAGAGGATATAACGGGATTTTAGGCTATATGACGCGACTAGAGGATATAACAGGATTTTAGGCTATATGACGCGACTAGAGGATATAACAGGATTTTAGGCTATATGACGCGACTAGAGGATATAACGGGATTTTAGGCTATATGACGCGACTAGAGGATATAACGTGATTTTAGGCTATATGACGCGACTAGAGGATATAACGGGATTTTAGGCTATATGACGCGACTAGAGGATATAACGGGATTTTAGGCTATATGACGCGACTAGAGGATATAACGTGATTTTAGGCTATATGACGCGACTAGAGGATATAACAGGATTTTAGGCTATATGACGCGACTAGAGGATATAACGGGATTTTAGGCTATATGACGCGACTAGAGGATATAACGGGATTTTAGGCTATATGACGCGACTAGAGGATATAACGGGATTTTAGGCTATATGACGCGACTAGAGGATATAACGGGATTTTAGGCTATATGACGCGACTAGAGGATATAACGGGATTTTAGGCTATATGACGCGACTAGAGGATATAACGGGATTTTAGGCTATATGACGCGACTAGAGGATATAACGGGATTTTAGGCTATATGACGCGACTAGAGGATATAACGGGATTTTAGGCTATATGACGCGACTAGAGGATATAACGGGATTTTAGGGTAACGGTGAAATTTAAGAGTAAATACAGTGCACAACATTTAATTGAAGCAATTTAGAGTGTATAAATGAACGTGATATAAGGAGTGAATAACGCATACAGTACTAAAATTAACACGTTTTAAGGCAATTTCTCGCACCTTGTCAAATGTCCAAGGCTAAGGGTGAAATGTAAGGGCATAACCAGTGCATAAACGTCATATAACTAGTGAATTACGCATGCAGTGCTTAAATTCCTTCGTTTTTAGGCCATTTTAGGGGCGAATTATGCATGCAATACTAAATTTTCCTCGTGTAAAAGTTGGATTCTTAGTGTAGGCAGGGGCGTAGCTAGACATTTGGGGGCCCGGGGGGCTTACTTCCTGGAGGGCCCCCCTCTAAAGTGTGCAGGTGTTGGGGGGGGGGCAACCAGCTGGGGGGGTTCGGTACATTTTTGGAAAATTAACATATTTTGGTGCATTTTGACACTTTCTGAGACTGTCAATGCTCATAAATCCTTTTTAATCCGAATTAAGAAACCTGTGATGGTATTCAAAAGATACAGATCAAATTAGACACAAACTACAAGGAGTTTAAGTCAAGTTTGTAAAGGATCACAGGAGTTTTGTCTGCTGGAGTCATGCATTTGGGGGGCGATTTCAAGCAGCCCCCCCCCCATTAGCTACGCCACTGAGTGTAGGGGTGGGATTTATGGGTAAAACCAGTGCATACACGTAATTTTAGGGCTAAATAGGTGCCTAAATTCCATGCAATACCTAACTAAATTAACACGTTTTAAGGCAATTTTCAGCACCTTGTCAAAAATTTCAGGGTAAAAACGGTGCACACGGAAAACAAGGATAAAATAATCCATGCAGTGCCTAAATTCTCAAGGTTTAAGGCAATTTCGAGTTAATAAACGTAACATAACTAGTGAATAATGCATGCAACACCTAAATTAACACGTTTTAAGACAATTTCTCACACCTTGTCGAATGTCCAAGCGTCGAGCGGCGTGCAACCTTTAGCATTAATGGCCTGCGACCCCTTCAAGGCACACAAAAACACCATTATCACCGCCATTAACGCCACCACACCACTCTGCCCCATGGCTAAGGTTAGGGGGGGGCCTTGGGTATGTTCTGTAGGGGTATGAAGGGTTAGGGTGACGTAGAGATGGAGTAATAGGGTGAAATAAGGGTCGCGGTTGCACTAATGTCAGATTCTTGGAGTGTCGTCTGCAGGATGGAGTTGCCGAGTGTCGCTAGGTAGTTTTTCCTTATTTTACGGGTTTTTTGCTGTTTTATGGGCATTTTAAGGGTTTATTTATGGTTTTAACATGTTTTTGAGTTAGTTGGATGCATGTTTTATATATTTTGATGTCTTAAACTTATGAATTGCGAAGTTTTTAATGGTTGTCAAATATTTGGTGGTATTTTTCGAATTTTGACAGATGGAATTTTCTGGTTTTTGTGGTTTATGGATATTTTAATGGTTTATTTGTGGTTTTAAGGTGTTTTTGAGCTATTTGGTTTAGGTTTTATGTGTGGTTGGGCGATTAAACCCGTGAAATGCAGAGTTTTTAATGGTTGGCAAATTATCGGTGGTATTTTCTGAATTTTGACAGGTGGAATTATCTGGTTTTTGTGTTTTATGGGTATTTTAATGGTTTATTTGTGGTTTTAAGGTGTTTTTGAGCTATATGGTTTAGGTTTTATGTGTGGTTGGGCAATTAAACCCGTGAAATGCAGAGTTTTTAATGGTTGTCAATTATCGGTGGTATTTTCTGAATATTGACAGGTGGAATTATCTGGTTTTTGTGGTTTATGGTTATTTCATGGGTTTATTTTTTGGTTTTAAGATCTTTTTGAGTTAATTGGGAGCATGTTTTATATATTTTGATGTCTTAAACTCATGAATTGCGGAGTTTTTGAATGGTTGGCATATTATAGGTGGTAGGCCTACGTATTCTTTGAAATTTAACAGCTGGAATTTTTTATTTGGGGGGGGGGTGTTTTGGTGTTATATGGTTATTTCATGGTTTATTTTGGGTTTAAGGTGTTTTTGAGTTAATAGGTTTATGTTTGGTATCTGTTTGGGTGATTATAACCATATGCACATTAATTGCGATCGAAGTTTTTGGTTGTCAAATTATCGGTGGTATATTTTAAATTTTGACAGCTGGAATTATTTGAGAGGTTTTTCTGTTTTAAGGTGTTTTTCAGTGATTGGGGTTATTTTAAGGGTTCCCAGTTTGGTTTAAGGTCTGTTTGAGTTAATAGGTTTATGGTTTATGTATAGTTGAGCTCTTAAACCCATTCATTTCGGATTTTTTATTGTTTGTGTATAAATCGTTGGTATTTTTTTATTTTGACAGCTGGTAATATCGGTTTTTAGTGTTTTGTGGTTATTTGATGGGTTTATTTGTGGTTTTAAGGTGTTTTTAAGGTAATTAGGTGCATGTTTCATATATTTTGATGTCTTAAACCCATGAATTGCGAAGTTTTTAAGGGTAATTTAATGGTTAATGGTAATGGGTAATGGTTGTCTAAATATCGGTGGTATTTTTCGAATTTTGACAGGTGGAATGATCTGTCTTTTCAGTTTTAAGTTTTTTTTTTCAGTGATTGGGATTATTTTTATCACCTATATATGACCTGTCAATGCTATATATTCCAGACATTTGAAATACAGTAAAACCTCTCATATTGGGACTAATTGGGCCAAGGAGTGGTCCGAGTAATGCAAGGATCCGAATAATGGGGGGATAGGTATACAAAAAAAAAAAAAAAAAAAAAAAAAAAAATTCTAGGTGTATATAAATTATATAGCTACGAAATTTCGACCCCTAAAAAAAAAAAAAAAAAAAAAAAAAAAAAAAAAAAATTAGGTGTATATAAATTATATAGCTAGGAAATTTCGACCCCTAAAAAAAAAAAAAAAAAAAAAAAAAAAAAAAATCTAGGTGTATATAAATTATATAGCTAGGAAATTTCGACCCTTAAAAAAAAAAAAAAAAAAAAAAAAAAAAAAAAAAAGGGAAGAGGTCCGAATAATGTCAAAGTCCGAATAATGAGGGTCCGAATACAAGAGGTTTTACTGTATCTGCCTTGTTTTATAATGTTGTATTTCTATTCTAATTTATTAAACGTCGATCATATCCGGGTTTTCGGTTTTTTCTTATTTTGTCTGTTTTTTTTAATATTTTGCCCAGGATTTTTTTTCGGGGGGGGGGGGGCAGACATTTTTTTCTCGCCCGGAAAGGGAAGGAAATGTCTGGGGGAATGGCGCCCCCTTAGCCCCCCTTGAGCCACTGAGAGGGGGGGGTGGGGGGCATGGATGACCTTATAGTCTCCTGTACGTGGCATTGTTCCTGTCCAGTACGTGTGTGTGATGTAATATTAACACACGGAGTATTGATTACCGGCGAGGCGGCCGGGAGGAAAGGTCTTCTCATTACCTACCCTCACACCTCTCTCTCTCTCTCTCTCTCTCCTCCTCTCTCTCTCCTCTCTCTCCTCTCTCTCTCTTCTCTTTCTCTCTAATCTTCTTCTCTTCTTTTCTTCTCTCTCTCTCTCTCTCTCCTCTCTCCTCTTCTCTCTCTCTCTCTCTCCTTCTCTCGTCCTAATAATGCTTTCTGTCTATCTGTCTTTTATTTTTTGTTACACTGAAAGCGAAGGACACTCTCTCTCTCTCCTCTCTCTCTCTCTCTCTCGTCTCTCCTCTCTCTTCTCTCTCTCTCTCTCTCTCTCTCTCTCTCTCTCTCTCTCTCTCTCTCTCTCTCTCTCTCTCTTGTCCTAATAATGCTTTCTGTCTATCTGTCTTTTATTTTGTTACACTGAAAGCGAAGGACTCTC
>JACEEZ010020615.1:22500-30000 GCA_016584305.1 Chionoecetes opilio | reverse complement strand
TCCTCCTTCATTCCTTCCTCCTGCTCCTCATTTATCCCTGTCCTCCTCTTCCTCCTTCACTTCCTCCTACTCCTCCTCCTTCATTCCTTCCTCCTGCTCCTCATTTATCCCTGTCCTCCTCTTCCTCCTTCACTTCCTCCTACTCCTCCTCCTTCATTCCTTCCTCCTCCTCCTTTATCCCTGTCCTCCTCTTCCTCCTTCCTTTCCTTCTCTTACAGGAACTACCACGTGTAGGTCTCACGGCCTCTTGTAGCTTCCTTATTTTCTTATATTCTCCTTCCTTCATTACGTCCTCCTTCTCCTTTATCTCTGTCCTTCTCCTCCTCCTTCATTTCCTTCAACTATTTCTCCTCCTCCTCCTCCTCCTCCTCCCTCCTCCTCCTCCTACTGCTCCTCCTTCTCCTGCTGCTCCTCCTTCTCCTGCTGCTCCTCCTTCTCCTGCTGCTCCTCCTTCTCCTGCTGCTCCTCCCTCCTCCCTCCTCCTCCCTCCTCCTCCTCCTCCTGCTCCTCCTTCTCCTGCTGCTCCTCCTTCTCCTGCTGCTCCTCCCTCCTCCTCCTCCTCCTGCTCCTGCTCCTCCTTTAGTCCCTACAGCAGGGTGGCTCCTCCCCGCGCGTCCTGAGATCCACCAACACGTCCCTGAGTCGTTCATAGTCCCTCTGGTGTTTGAGGATCTTACTAGTGGGCTTGGCTACGATGTCAACACCTGTCACTTGGCACTGGAACCACGCCCCCCCCTCCGCCTCCACCACGAAGGGGGAGGTGCTGGCCGGGTGCTGGGGGGCGGGGCTGTGGGGGGTGGAAAAATATTTGAGACATTTAATAATAGCCGCAGAAATACGATAATGTTTGTTTACAACGTAGAAGGCCGAAGAGTAAAATACGTACGGAAAAAAATATATACGAACTCATAGAGAGGGAGATATGCAAAGGGATGTTGTGTGTGTGTGTGTGTGGTGTGTGGGTGGTGGGGTGGGTGGGGTGGGTGGGTGGGTGTGGGTGGGTGGGTGGGTGGGTGGGTGTGGGTGGTGGGTGGGTGGGTGGGTGGGTGGGTGGTGTGGGTGTGGTGTGGGTGGTGAGTGGGTGGGTGTGGGGGTGGGTGGGTGTGGTGGGTGGGTGGGTGGGTGGTGGGTGTGGGTGTGGGTGTGGGTGTGGGGTGGGTGGGGTGGGTGTGGGTGGGTGGGTGGGTGGTGGTGTGGGTGGGTGTGTGGGTTGGGTTGGGTGGGTGGGTGGGGTGGGTGGGTGGGGGTGGGTGGGGTGGAAGATAAAAAAATTAGGAGGAACATAAGAAAATAAGGAAGCTACAAGAGGCCGCGAGACCTACACGAGGTAGTTCCCGTAAATAAACACTAAAAAGGCGTAAGAAAATTAAGTACTACGAGGAATGTAAACAAAGCGAGCCCCTGCCGTGCTTCGAGGAGGAGGAGGAGGAGGAGGAGGATCAATACAGGAGGATAGATAGGAAGGAAATGGAAAAAGGAAAGTATGTAGATTTTTTAGTGTTGACGTTGTGATATCTCTCTCAAAAAATAATAAATAAATATCGAGAAGTGATAAATAGTGATAAAAGGCAAACAATCTCTCTCTCTCTCTCTCAATTTTCTCTCTCTCTCTCTCTCTCTCTCTCTATTCTCTCTCTCTCTCTCAATTCTCTCTCTCTCTCTCAATTCTCTCTAATTTCCCTACCTTCATATTCCCCTTAACCATTACAGATATTTATAAGGCCCTAATACTCTCACTCTCTCTCTCTCTCTTTCTCTACCCCCCTCTCTCTCTATCTCTCTGTCTTTCCCTACCCCCTTCTCTCTCTCTCTCTCTCTCTCTCTCTGCTAATCAGGTACTAATGCACTTAACAGCATAATGTAAATACAAGTGTGACCATGATATGATATGACCTTTATTTGACCTCTCTCTCTCTCTCTCTCTCTCCTCCTCTCTCTCTTCTCTCTCCCCCCCCCCCCCCTCACCTATAATAGGGTCCACTCAGCAGGATCATCAGCGACAAATCTTTGGCAGTAGTCGACAGCAGATAACTTTGTAGCAGCCTTACGATCTCCTCCACCCTGACCACCTCCTCCTCTTCCTCAGGGTCACCACGCCGCACCTGACCCGAGATGAGGTCAAGGGCGGGGTAGGGCCAGGCGGAGAGGTCATACAGAGCCTCGTCCACTGCCTCGGGACTTCCTAAGAGGTCACATAAGGTCAAATAAAGCTGAGATGCCCGGAAGACACCAAGACGGTCTAAGCTCTGGAAGGCTAAAATGCGACCCAGCGGTGACCTCTCGCTTGAGCCTGCCGGAGGTCGCGCCGGCTTGACCCGAGGTGAGGTCAAAGGTGAGGGCGGAGATGATGGTGTCGCGGAGGTAGTGGAAGGGGCGGATTTCCTGTACGGGCTGTCCATCCTATGTAGGAGTAGATAGGAGTTAGTTATAGGATTAATAGAGAGTTTATATTTATATTGTTTTAATAGATTGAGTTGTTTTAATAGTCAGGATTGAAATATAGGAGTTGTGTAGGAGAAATGTAGGACTATGTAGGAGAAATGTAGGACTATGTAGGAGAAATGTAGGACTATGTAGTTGTGTAGGACTATGTAGTTGTGTAGGACTATGTAGGAGAAATGTAGGACTATGTAGTTGTGTAGGACTATGTAGGAGAAATGTAGGACTATGTAGGAGAAATGTAGGACTATGTAGTTGTGTAGGACTATGTAGTTGTGTAGGACTATGTAGGAGAAATGTAGGACTATGTAGTTGTGTAGGACTATGTAGTTGTGTAGGACTATGTAGGAGAAATGTAGGACTATGTAGTTGTGTAGGACTATGTAGGAGAAATGTAGGACTATGTAGTTGTGTAGGACTATGTAGGAGAAATGTAGGACTATGTAGTTGTGTAGGACTATGTAGGAGAAATGTAGGACTATGTAGTTGTGTAGAACTATGTAGGAGAAATGTAGGACTATGTAGGAGAAATGTAGGACTATGTAGGAGAAATGTAGGACTATGTAGGACAAATGTAGGACTATGTAGTTGTGTAGGAGTTGGCTATAGGATTAATTGGAAAAATTATTAATCATCCTTCCATTATAATCAAATGCAACTATATTCAATACCATCTTGTTATCATGAATTTCAAATACCCAGAATCCTATAAGCTACCAAAAAGAGTCCTGTACAGCCAAATTCCCAACATCCGACCTCCAAACATCCGACTTGTCCAAACAACCGACTTTTTTCACCACCACATTGTGTCTTGTTTTGGCCATTTATTTGACTTTCTACAGTGAATAATGTCATCTACAAGTGCTAAATGTAGGAGTGTTGTGTTGAACATTGAACAGAAAGTGAATATTATAAGGAAAGTAGAACAAGGTATTCCTAGACAAGATATATGTCGGGTATTTAACATCGGCAAGACGACTGTGGTGGACATTTTATATACATCCGAACATCCGTCTATTCCAATTATCCGACCTACCTTCGGTCCCCCCAAGGTCGGATAATTAATACTTACCTGTATACCAACAAAAATACGTATAAGATCCTTCACACAAAATGATACTAATCCTACAATGACTAACTTCTTTCAATTAAGAAAAGAAACAGGAAAGGGTAGAAACTGCAAATGCAATAATATGAACTACAAGTTACTACATTATAACCTTTACTTCCCAAACACACACACATAGTACTCACCACAAATACTTTAAAGTTGTTCTGAGGCGCCACAATGAGGTTGTCCACGGCCTGACGCATCTTGTCCAGCTGCCTGTAACAGTGTAACATTCTTAGTCATCATCAGCATCACTTACTTTTGTAGCATCATTATTCTTGATCTCATTTTCATATACTATATCACTCTTACTGTCCTCTCATCATCAATCATTATTACTATCTTTCTTTTGGGGAGATTCATTATCATCATCTCATTGTTTTTATCCTCCTCCTCCTCTCTCTTTCCTCCTCCTCCTCCTCCTCCTCCTCCTCCTCCTCCTCCTCCTCCTCCTCCTCCTCCTCCTCCTCTTCCTCTTCCTCTTCCTCTTCCTCCTTTTCCTCTTCCTCTTCCTCCTCCTCCTCCTCTCTCTTTCCTCCTCCTCTCTCTTTCCTCCTCCTCCTCCTCCTCTCTCTTCTCCTCCTCCTCCTCCTCCTCCTCCTCCTCCTCCTCCTCCTCCTCCTCTCTCTCTCCCCCTCCTCCTCTCCTCCTCCTCCTCCTCCTCCTCTCTCCTCCTCCTCCTCCTCCTCCTCCTCCTCCTCCTCTCCTTTCCTCCTCCTCCTCCTCCTCCTCTCTCTCTCCTCCTCCTCCTCCTCCTCCTCTCCTCTTCCTCCTCCTCCTCCTCCTCCTCTCTCTTTCTCCTCCTCCTCCTCCTCTCCTCCTCTCTTCCTCCTCCTCCTCCTCCTCCTCTCTCTTCCTCCTCCTCCTCCTCCTCTCTCTTTCCTCCTCCTCCTCCTCCTCCTCCTCTCTCTTTCCTCCTCCTCCTCCTCCTCCTCCTCCTAGCCCTGTGTTGACCCTTGACCTGTCCTGGAGACCTACCCTGAGTAGAGGTCGAGGGGACAGTAGCCACTCCTGCTGCCACTCTCCTTCCCGGCCTGCACGAACCAAAGACAATCATTAACTTCATAACAGAAAAATAGACAAGATATTATTTTTTCTTCCATTTACCCTGACCAATGTTTTCTTCAAGCTCTATTTCATTACCTATTCTCCCTCACTCCACAAAGACACCATGAATTAACCTTCCAATCTCATTTTCTTGACCTTTTAAGAAATCACAAGTACAGGTTGAAGTTCCCAAACTCGGCAACCTCGGGACCAGCGCCGAGCCGAGTAATGGAATTTTCCGACTTTTAGAACGTAGATATATTAAGGGGAAAAAAAGCATGCAAAATTCAAAAGGTCAATTTTCTCAGGAATAGATAACACATTGTTCTTCCTTTTCTTTTCACTTGCACCAGTAGGTGTTCCTGGACGTTTGGGAGCCATAATACCAATAACAGACCTGTAGAAGTACACAAAATAACAGTGTACACAACTCTACAGTCACAACACCACTGAACAATAACAACAAACAAATCGGCGGGAGAAACCCAGCGGCCTAGTGTGGTGGCACCCAGCGGCCGACCCGGCAACTACGCCCAGGGTTTTGGGTGTTCTGCCGGGTTTTGGAAAATCCCGAACCCTAGCCGAGTTTTGGGTGTTGCCGAGTCTTGGGATGCCGAGTGTGGGAACTTCAACCTGTCCTTTATCCTGTACCCTCATACTTCCCAGTCCTTACATTTCTTACACACACACACACACAGTCACACATAGCCACCTTATCTAACAATTAATTATCTTCAAATATGTATGAAAAACTGGCATACAAATATATTACGTTTTCCTTAAATTTTTATCATATTTTCCAAGAATTTAAGTTTGAAAAAGCACAATTAACAAATAGACAAATTAATTGTGTGTTGTGTTGAGAGAGAGAGAGAGAGAGAGAGAGAGAGAGAGAGAGAGAGAGAGAGAGAGAGAGAGAGAGAGAGAGAGAGAGAGAGAGAGAGAGAGAGAGAGAGAGAGAGAGAGAGAGAGAGAGAGAGAGAGAGAGAGAGAGAGAGACAAATTAATAGACAAATAGACTTTTCAAAAATAAAAAAAATTCTTCCATAATAGAAAACTCATGTTTTCTTCAAGATTTATTTAAATTATTGCATTATCTAATTTTTCAATATTCTCCCTTACTGTATATACAAAGGGCACAGTCACTCACACCCTCCCTCACTCTACAAAGGGCACAGTGACCCACCTTTAGAAATTGCTTCACACAGTAGACGACACACAGGCAACCCGGGCGTTGAGTGATCCAGGAACCCTTGCTTTGGCTTGATCTCTATACACACATTCCTCGCCTCCCTAGGGTACTCCGGAGGCCCTGACACTGCCCCCACGCCCACCACGCCCACCACGCCCACCCCCCTCCCTGGCGTGGGTGTGGGGGGTGTAGGGGGGGCTGGGGTGGGTGGGGGGGCGTCCTGGCGGGGGATGAAGATGGTGGTGGCATCCGGACAGATGCAGGCTACTCCGTGAGTGTTGATTTCCTTGTCCTGACGGTGACCTGCGGAGGATGTTGAGGTGAGTGAAGGACTGTTTTCCATTCTATTATTTTTCTATTGTTATGTTGAGAATTACATAAGAACATAAGAAAATAAGGAAGCTACAAGAGGCCGTGAAGCCTACACGACCCTGGGAACCCTGGGTAGAGACGTGAGTTCGCAATGTGTAGCGTCCCTGTGCATTCAGTCAGCGGTTCGAGTCCGCCTAGTTCGTGCTGACGTGGTGGCGCTTTGTATAGTCAATAACCTTGTAGTTGGTACTTGCAAAGTGTCTAGATAGGATGAAAATCTTATCTTGCCTATACGAGGTAGTTCCTGTATTCTTAGCATTACAAGCATTGCATGTATCAAATGTTATGAATGTATCGTTGGATGTATGTCGCCTCTGTGGTGTAGTGGCTAGTGCACCTGGCTCCAATCTGCGGGCCCTGTAACAATAACAATTCCAGAAGAACAGAAATACAGGTAAGTATTAATTATCCGACCTTGGGGGGACCGAAGGTAGGTCGGATAATTGGAATAGTCGGATGTTGGGATATCACAGTAACCCTAAACGTAAGGACAAAATGGTATAGAACATAAAAGATGCAGCTCTTGAAGGCCGAGCCAGTGGTAGACGCGAAAGTAAAAGTCATGCATAAATAAAGCCACAAATCAATGTTTTCTATCAAACTAAAAAAAACGAAGTAAAATAAATGGCCAAAACAAGACACAATGTGGTGAAAAAAGTCGGTTGTTTGGACAAGTCGGATGTTTGGAGGTCGGATGTTGGGAATTTGGCTGTATAGAATAAGAAAATTTGGGATAAAAGAAAACAGATCAGATACGAAAAATTTGGTTAAAGAAAACAAAAACAAAACACAGAAAAAGGTCATAGCCATTAAATGTAGGAGCGATTAAGTCACCACAAGTAGGTACAGGGCGGTCCCGTTATACCAGCATTCCGTATACCAGAATCCGATGATACGAGATGTGTAAATTAGGGTCTATTTTCAATATACGAGATCGAAAATCCAATGCTACGACATTCAAACTGGGGTGAGTAAAATTATCAAGTTCAAAATACTTGCCCTTCCACTCCCAGTCTGGACAAAGGGGGATTTGGTTGACCCCAGTCAGGTCACCCCTAGCAAGCCGTGACCTGAAGGGTAATTAAGCATATGGCGCGGCCTGACATTTAGTGGTAATTAGCCAGGTGTGCGGCTCCAACCTTGGGACTGCAGTCAGTGTGATCTGAAGGGTAATTAAGCATATGGCACGGCCTGATCCTTAGTGGTAATTAGCCAGGTGTGCGGCTCCAACCTTGGGACCGCAATCAATGACCTGAAGGGTAATTAAGCATATGGCGCGGCCTGATCCATAGGGGTAATTAGCCAGGTGTGCTGCCCCAATCTTAGGACTGCTACACTA
>JACEEZ010020615.1:0-17500 GCA_016584305.1 Chionoecetes opilio | reverse complement strand
GGCCTCTTGTAGCTTCCTTATTTTCTTATGTTCTTATATTCTTATGTTCTCTCCCGTCTTATATTAATAATACATCCTATATATCTATAAAACCATATATAATAATGTTATTGGCACACAGCCATTGTGAAGCAACCTCACTCTTATCACCTATATTTTTACCACTAATTTCTAATCTCTGTCTGGTTAACTCAATTTCCTGGTACATTTTTACGATGGCGCCAAACTTCCCTACACAATTGGGAGCATGGTTTTTGTTTACCTTATTGTATTCTAAGAGACATTTTGTCATTGAGCTTTCCGTCGCAAATCAATAGTTTCGGAGATATAGAACATTTTAGGTGGGGGGAGGAATATGCCTCCTTGTTTACAAAATGTCTCCCTCTTCCTCTTCTTGTGACCTGTATCGCTTTTGTTTCGGAGGTGCACCCGTGGCTACCTTACCTAACCTTACCTTACCTTACCTAACCTGAACCTAACCTAACCTAACCTAACCTAACCTAACCTGAACCTAACCTTACCTTACCTAACCTTTAACCTCCTAACTGGGTCCAATAATAAAAAGTTTAATAAAATACCAAACAAAAGCGATGCAGGTCACAAGAAGAGGAAGAGGCAGGCATTTTGTAAACAAGGAGACCTATTCCTCCCCCCACCTAAAATGTTCTATATCTCCGAAACTATTGATTTGCGACGGAAAGCTCAAAGAGAAAATGTCTCTTAGAATACAATAAAGTAAACAAAAACCATGCCCCCAATTGTGTAGGGAAGTTTGGTGCCATCGTAAAATAATACAAATTTCCTCACATCTTTCTTCACTTTTAATGTCTCTTACAATTCCTATCTATGCTCTTGAAGATGACTGTCAAGGCATTATGTCATTCTTTATGCCAGTTTTTCCTTCTATTCCTTTGTCACATTAATATAGCATGAGTATGTCGCCTCTATTTTGCATCTCTATCTATCCTGCAGTGTTAGTAGTTCTATTTGCTTCTCTATCTATCCTGCAGTGTCAGTAGTTCTATTTTGCTTCTCTATCTATCCTGCAGTGTTAGTAGTTCTATTTTGCTTCTCTATCTATCCTGCAGTGTTAGTAGTTCTATTTTGCTTCTCTATCTATCCTGCAGTGTTAGTAGTTCTATTTTGCTTCTCTATCTATCCTGCAGTGTTAGTAGTTCTATTTTGCTTCTCTATCTATCCTGCAGTGTCAGTAGTTCTATTTTGCTTCTCTATCTATCCCTGTGTTAGTAGTTCTATTTTGCTTCTCTATCTATCCTGCAGTGTTAGTAGTTCTATTTTGCTTCTCTATCTATCCTGCAGTGTTAGTAGTTCTATTTTGCTTCTCTATCTATCCTGCAGTGTTAGTAGTTCTATTTTGCTTCTCTATCTATCCTGCAGTGTTAGTAGTTCTATTTTGCTTCTCTATCTATCCTGCAGTTGTTCAGTAGTTCTATTTTGCTTCTCTATCTATCCTGCAGTGTTAGTAGTTCTATTTTGCTTCTCTATCTATCCTGCAGTGTTAGTAGGTGTATAGTTCTATTTTGCTTCTCATCTATCCTTAATTCATTGCCTCACTCAGTGTTAGTAGTTCTATTTTGCTTCTCTATCTATCCCTGTGTTAGTAGTTCTATTTTGCTTCTCTATCTATCCTGCAGTGTTAGTAGTTCTATTTTGCTTCTCTATCTATCCTGCAGTGTTAGTAGTTCTATTTTGCTTCTATCTATCCCTGTGTTAGTAGTTCTATTTTGCTTCTCTATCTATCCTGCAGTGTTAGTAGTTCTATTTTGCTTCTCTATCTATCCTGCAGTGTTAGTAGTTCTATTTTGCTTCTCTATCTATCCCTGTGTTAGTAGTTCTATTTTGCTTCTCTATCTATCCCTGTGTTAGTAGTTCTATTTTGCTTCTCTATCTATCCTGCAGTGTTAGTAGTTCTATTTTGCTTCTCTATCTATCCTGCGTGTTAGTAGTTCTATTTTGCTTCTCTATCTATCCTGCTGTGTTAGTAGTTCTATTTTGCTTCTCTATCTATCCCTGTGTTAGTAGTTCTATTTTGCTTCTCTATCTATCCTGCAGTGTTAGTAGTTCTATTTTGCTTCTCTATCTATCCTGCAGTGTTAGTAGTTCTATTTTGCTTCTCTATCTATCCTGCATGTTAGTAGTTCTATTTTGCTTCTCTATCTATCCTGCAGTGTTAGTAGTTCTATTTTGCTTCTCTATCTATCCTGCAGTGTTAGTAGTTCTATTTTGCTTCTCTATCTATCCTGCAGTGTTAGTAGTTCTATTTTGCTTCTCTATCTATCCTGCAGTGTTAGTAGTTCTATTTTGCTTCTCTATCTATCCTGCAGTGTTAGTAGTTCTATTTTGCTTCTCTATCTATCCTGCAGTGTTAGTAGTTCTATTTTGCTTCTCTATCTATCCCTGTGTTAGTAGTTCTATTTTGCTTCTCTATCTATCCTGCAGTGTTAGTAGTTCTATTTTGCTTCTCTATCTATCCTGCAGTGTTAGTAGTTCTATTTTGCATCTCTATCTATCCCTGTGTTAGTAGTTCTATTTTGCTTCTCTATCTATCCTGCAGTGTTAGTAGTTCTATTTGCTTCTCTATCTATCCTGCAGTGTTAGTAGTTCTATTTTGCATCTCTATCTATCCTGCGTGTAGTAGTTCTATTTTGCATCTCTATCTATCCTGCAGTGTTAGTAGTTCTATTTTGCTTCTCTATCTATCCTGCAGTGTTAGTAGTTCTATTTTGCATCTCTATCTATCCTGCAGTGTTAGTAGTTCTATTTTGCTTCTCTATCTATCCTGCAGTGTTAGTAGTTCATTTTGCTTCTCTATCTATCCTGCAGTGTTAGTAGTTCTATTTTGCTCTCTATCTATCCTGCAGTGTTAGTAGTTCTATTTTGCTTCTCTATCTATCCTGCAGTGTTAGTAGTTCTATTTTGCTTCTCTATCTATCCTGCAGTGTTAGTAGTTCTATTTTGCTTCTCTATCTATCCTGCAGTGTTAGTAGTTCTATTTTGCTTCTCTATCTATCCCTGTGTTAGTAGTTCTATTTTGCTTCTCTATCTATCCTGCAGTGTTAGTAGTTCTATTTTGCTTCTCTATCTATCCCTGTGTTAGTAGTTCTATTTTGCTTCTCTATCTATCCTGCAGTGTTAGTAGTTCTATTTTGCTTCTCTATCTATCCTGCAGTGTTAGTAGTTCTATTTTGCTTCTCTATCTATCCTGCAGTGTTAGTAGTTCTATTTTGCATCTCTATCTATCCCTGTGTTAGTAGTTCTATTTTGCTTCTCTATCTATCCTGCAGTGTTAGTAGTTCTATTTTGCTTCTCTATCTATCCTGCAGTGTTAGTAGTTCTATTTTGCTTCTCTATCTATCCCTGTGTTAGTAGTTCTATTTTGCTTCTCTATCTATCCTGCAGTGTTAGTAGTTCTATTTGCTTCTCTATCTATCCTGCTAGTGTTAGTAGTTCTATTTTGCTTCTCTATCTATCCTGCAGTGTTAGTAGTTCTATTTTGCTTCTCTATCTATCCTGCAGTGTTAGTAGTTCTATTTTGCTTCTCTATCTATCCCTGTGTTAGTAGTTCTATTTTGCTTCTCTATCTATCCCTGTGTTAGTAGTTCTATTTTGCTTCTCTATCTATCCCGTGTTAGTAGTTCTATTTTGCTTCTCTATCTATCCTGCAGTGTTAGTAGTTCTATTTGCTTCTCTATCTATCCCTGTGTTAGTAGTTCTATTTTGCTTCTCTATCTATCCTGTGTTAGTAGTTCTATTTTGCTTCTCTATCTATCCTGCAGTGTTAGTAGTTCTATTTTGCTTCTCTATCTATCCCTGTGTTAGTAGTTCTATTTTGCTTCTCTATCTATCCCTGTGTTAGTAGTTCTATTTTGCTTCTCTATCTATCCTGCAGTGTTAGTAGTTCTATTTTGCTTCTCTATCTATCCTGCAGTGTTGGTAGTTCTATTTTGCTTCTCTATCTATCCCTGTGTTAGTAGTTCTATTTTGCTTCTCTATCTATCCTGCAGTGTTAGTAGTTCTATTTTGCTTCTCTATCTATCCTGCAGTGTTGGTAGTTCTATTTTGCTTCTCTATCTATCCCTGTGTTAGTAGTTCTATTTTGCTTCTCTATCTATCCTGCAGTGTTAGTAGTCCTATTTTGCTTCTCTATCTATCCTGCAGTGTTAGTAGTTCTATTTTGCTTCTCTACTATCCTATACTCTTTGTTCTATGTAGGTATTCTATTTTGCTTCTCTATCTATCCTGCAGTGTTAGTAGTTCTATTTTGCTTCTCTATCTATCCTGCGTGTTAGTAGTTCTATTTTGCTTCTCTATCTATCCTGCAGTGTTAGTAGTTCTATTTTGCTTCTCTATCTATCCCTGTGTTAGTAGTTCTATTTTGCATCTCTATCTATCCTGCAGTGTTAGTAGTTCTATTTTGCTTCTCTATCTATCCTGCAGTGTTAGTAGTTCTATTTTGCTTCTCTATCTATCCTGCAGTGTTAGTAGTTCTATTTTGCTTCTCTATCTATCCTGCAGTGTTAGTAGTTCTATTTTGCTTCTCTATCTATCCTGCAGTGTTAGTAGTTCTATTTTGCTTCTCTATCTATCCTGTGTTAGTAGTTCTATTTTGCTTCTCTATCTATCCTGCAGTGTTAGTAGTTCTATTTTGCTTCTCTATCTATCCTGCAGTGTTAGTAGTTCTATTTTGCTTCTCTATCTATCCTGCAGTGTTAGTAGTTCTATTTTGCTTCTCTATCTATCCCTGTGTTAGTAGTTCTATTTTGCTTCTCTATCTATCCTGCAGTGTTAGTAGTTCTATTTTGCTTCTCTATCTATCCTGCAGTGTTAGTAGTTCTATTTTGCTTCTCTATCTATCCTGCAGTGTTAGTAGTTCTATTTTGCTTCTCTATCTATCCTGCGTGTTAGTAGTTCTATTTTGCTTCTCTATCTATCCTGCAGTGTTAGTAGTTCTATTTTGCTTCTCTATCTATCCTGCAGTGTTAGTAGTTCTATTTTGCTTCTCTATCTATCCTGTGTTAGTAGTTCTATTTTGCTTCTCTATCTATCCTGCAGTGTTAGTAGTTCTATTTTGCTTCTCTATCTATCCTGCAGTGTTAGTAGTTCTATTTTGCTTCTCTATCTATCCTGCAGTGTTAGTAGTTCTATTTTGCTTCTCTATCTATCCTGCAGTGTTAGTAGTTCTATTTTGCTTCTCTATCTATCCTGCAGTGTTAGTAGTTCTATTTTGCTTCTCTATCTATCCTGCAGTGTTAGTAGTTCTATTTTGCTTCTCTATCTATCCTGCAGTGTTAGTAGTTCTATTTTGCTTCTCTATCTATCCCGTGTTAGTAGTTCTATTTTGCTTCTCTATCTATCCTGCAGTGTTAGTAGTTCTATTTTGCTTCTCTATCTATCCTGCAGTGTTAGTAGTTCTATTTTGCTTCTCTATCTATCCTGCAGTGTTAGTAGTTCTATTTTGCTTCTCTATCTATCCTGCAGTGTTAGTAGTTCTATTTTGCTTCTCTATCTATCCTGCAGTGTTAGTAGTTCTATTTTGCTTCTCTATCTATCCCTGTGTTAGTAGTTCTATTTTGCTTCTCTATCTATCCTGCAGTGTTAGTAGTTCTATTTTGCTTCTCTATCTATCCTGCAGTGTTAGTAGTTCTATTTTGCTTCTCTATCTATCCTGCAGTGTTAGTAGTCTATTTTGCTTCTCTATCTATCCCTGTGTTAGTAGTCCTATTTTGCTTCTCTATCTATCCTGCAGTGTTAGTAGTTCTATCTTGCTTCTCTATCTATCCCTGTGTTAGTAGTTTTAGTAGTTTATCCATTGTTTCGTCATAGCTAGTGGGTTTTTAATATCAGTTTCATATCACTGTTGCATATCTTAACATTGGTCTTATGAATGAAAATGGAACACACACTCATATTAACCCCTTCACGCCCAGATCTTTCCTTGGCTATGTAAAATCGTCTGTTGTTAGCCATAAAATTACGAAAACTAACTGAATATACCAAATGATCTAGTGGGCAAAGTATCTATGCATTCTATCACCATGTTGTATTTGTCTATTAAAATCGTCTTATGTGTAGTATTACAATGGAATTACTTCTGAGCAAGTACTAGCAGTTATATCTATAACTGTTGCTATATTGTCGTATAAAATGGTCTATACATGTTTATGTCAAATGTAAATGGAAGAAAATCGTTCTAGCAAAATTCAAGCGCAATATCTTAAATGTTGCTTATGTCTATTAAAATCGTCTTATGGTAGTCAAATTACAATGGAAATTACGTTCTGAGGCAAAGATACTAAGCAGGTAATATCTATAAAATGTTGCTTATGTTAATTGAAAATAGTCTTATGGTAGTCAAATTACAATGGAAATTACGTTCTGGGCCTGAAGGGGTTAAGACTGGACTTGTAGAATATAAAGAACACGTCATTATAAGCAAGAGTATTGAGAGAAACTAACATTCAGCATCACACGAGAGTAGAAACAGAAACCCTACACGGGAATCGAACTGGGGTACACACACACACACACACACACACACACACACACACACACACACACACACACACACACACACACACACACATAAAAGAAAAAGTGTTCATGCTATTATAAATGTATAGAAGGAAAAGGGAAAATGGTGAAGAGTATCCATATATAGAACAGTAGATGAGGACACACACACACACACACACACACGGGAATCGAACTCGGGTAAACACACACACACACACACACATAAAAGAAAAAGTGTTCATGCTATTATAAATGTATAGAAGGAAAAGGGAAAATAGTGGAGAGTATCCATATATAGAACAGTAGATGAGGACACACACACACACACACACACACACACACACACACACACACGGGAATCGAACTCGGGTACACACACACACACACACACACACATAAAAGAAAAAGTGTTCATGCTATTATAAATGTATAGAAAGAAAAGGGAAAACAGTGAAGAGTATCCATATATAGAACACTAAATAAGAACACACACACACACACACACACGGGAATCGAACTCTGGTACACACACACACACACAAACTTGGCGCCACACACACACACACAGAATCAATGAGAGTACACACACAAGTCCTCACCAGCAGCATTAGTCCTGTAGTTATATTAGGGATAGTGGCACCCCTTGGCACTCTTTGGCACTCTTAGGGAAGGGTAGAGTGCCACAGTGCCCTCTGCTTCACTGCCTAAGGGTGACAGGAGAGTGAGGAGGCGAGGCACTGTGAGAAGGGCAGGAAAACCAACACTATTATTATTACTACTGTACGCCAACACTGCCTTACTAGATGCCATATTACGCTATCTAACCTATCTTAATCTATATGTCTCTTATTTATCTATCTGTCTGTCTCTTATTAACCTTTGTATATACCTAGACAATGTTATTTTATTTATTTATTCTACTATTATCACATATTATTACTACTGTACGCCAACACTGCCTACTAGATGCCATATTACACTATCTAACTATATATCTCTTATTTATCTATCTGTCTATCTCTTACTAACCTTTGTATATACCTAGACAATGCTATTTTATTTATTTATTATATAGTATCACATATTAGTATTACTCACTGCCTTACTAGATGCCATATTACGCTATCTAACCTATTACTCTTATATTTATCTATCTGTCTGTCTCTTACTAACCTTTTATAACCTAGACAATGCTATTTTATTTATTTATTATATAGTATCACATATTAGTATTACTCACTGCCTTACTAGATGCCATATTACGCTATCTAACCTATCTTAATCTATATATCTCTTATTTATCTATCTGTCTATCTCTTACTAACCTTTGTATATACCTAGACAATGCTATTTTATTTATTTATTCTATATTATCACATTATTATTACTACTGTACGCCAACACTGCCTACTAGATGCCATATTACACTATCTAACTATATATCTCTTATTTATCTATCTGTCTATCTCTTACTAACCTTTGTATATACCTAGACAATGCTATTTTATTTATTTATTCTATATTACCACATTATTATTACTACTGTACGCCAACACTGCCTACTAGATGCCATATTACACTATCTAACTATATATCTCTTATTTATCTATCTGTCTATCTCTTACTAACCTTTGTATATACCTAGACAATGCTATTTTATTTATTTATTCTATATTATCACATATTATTATTACTACTGTACGCCAACACTGCCTACTAGATGCCATATTACACTATCTAACCTATATATCTCTTATTTATCTATCTGTCTATCTCTTACTAACCTTTTTATACACCTAGACAATGCTATTTTATTTATTTAGTCTATATATGATCACCTATTTCAACCGTTTAATGTCACTATTACCGTACGCCAATATTTTCTTCACTACATGCCATATTACGCTATCTACCTTATCTTGTATATCTACTACTCTCTTATACTAAAATTAATAATGTATACCTAGACAACGCTATTTTATTTATTTATTCTATGATAACACCTATTTCAACTGTTTAAAGTCATTATGTGTATTACTAACGCCATACGCCAACAATGTTTTCACTACTAGCTACTCTGGTTTTTTTTAACGAGGTGAAAAATCAACCCCTTGCTGCTTACTGACTGATATTTGATGCCAGGAGAAGGGAATACTACGCTTCTTCTTCTAAATGTCAGTTGTATTTTATCATAGTTAACCATATTGAGGCCCAGAACGTAATTTCCATTGTAATTAGGCAAACATTAGATGATTTGTAGTGACTATAAGCAATGTTTTATAGCTATGACCTGTTTAGTATCCTTCTCCACTAACTCATTTGGTATATTCAGTGACTTTTCGTTGTTTTATGGCTCGTCAACATGCAATTATTTAAAGCAAAGGAAAGATCTGGGTGTGAAGGGGCTAATTAACCCTATTATCAGGTGAACAGAGGCATCATTAACCATAAGACCTGGTGTGAAATGATATCTGGTATCTTTATTATGATGTAACTTGTGATGTCAACATGCGACTTCACTCTTAAAAGTATAGATGATGTCACTGCATTGTTTTATTTTTATATTTTCCAGTTTTTCCCATAAAGGTAAAGATGGAGTAGCCCTATATAGCTACGTTATGTTACGCGTGGCCTCGGTGCTCATCTCCGTTACATTAGCCCTTGAGTCTGTGCTCTCTCTCTCTCTCTTGTGGCTTCCTTATTTTCTTATATTCTCTTTTTTATTTATTTATTTAAACATCTAACAATAGGATTTGCATAGGGTCTCTCTCTCTCTCTCTCTCTCTCTCTCTCTCTCTCTCTCTCTCTCTCCTCTCTTCTCTCTCTCTCTCTCTCTCTCTCTCTCTCTCTCTCCGGATATCCGTATACACCTATGACGTAAATCTAATCACCTTTCAAGATAACTTATCGTGTTATCTGTTGTCTGAACTGACTTCCTCTAACGAATGCAGGTATCAAAGTTATCATTATTATTATTGAACATTATCATCATTATTATTATTGTTGTTATTTTTATCATTATTATTATATTACTTACCGTTATTATTCAAGCTTTTCATTTTTTATTTTTTTTTATATATTCCATTACACATGATATTATCGTTATTATTTTATCATTATTATTATTATTATTATTATTACCGTCATCATTATTATTATTATTATTATTATTATTATTACCGTCATCATTATTATTATTATTATTATTATTATTATTATTATCATTATTATTATTACCGTCATCATTATTGTTATTATTATTATTATTCCCGTCATCATTATTATTATTATTATTTAGTAGTAGTAGTAGTAGTAGTATCATTACTATTATTATCATTATTATTATTATTATTATTATTATTATTATTATTATTATTATTATTATTATTATTACCGTCATCATTATTATTATTATTCAATATTTTTTTTTTACATATATATTATATTATTTTTGACAGCATAGGAAGTTATCATTATTATTATCATATTATTGCTATCATCAATTACTATTACCATTATTATTATTATTATTATTATTACCGGTCATCATTATTGTATTATAATTATAGCCGGTCAGGTACGGTTATATTTCCATTAGCATAGTAAGTAGATATTGTTAGTTATTTCTATATATCATGATTATTATATTATTATCGCTATTGATTATTATTATATTAATATTATTTTAATAGCGATCAGTATTTTCTGTACCTGCCCACCCATTATTATTATTCACCACTTCCACTCCATTTTTTTTTATCCCAACACATATCATTCCTCCGTTTGACAGTAGCACGTAATCACTCATCCTCACCATACTTATGCCTCATCAAGCCCTCGTAACACCCCTTCCCCCCTCCATTACCCCCTAACACCCCTCCCCCTACTAGTGCCCCCCCCAACACCTCCCCCGTACAGTGCCCCCGTAACAACCCCTTCCCCCCATCACCTATGCCCCCCCCCCAGTGCCCCCCTAACACCCCTTCCCCCCTCCATTACCCCCAACACCCCTCCCCCGTACAGTGCCCCCCGTAACACCCCCTCCCCCCCATCACCTATGCCCCCCCACAGAGCCCCGTAACACCCCTTCCCCCCTCCATTACCCCCAACACCCCTCCTCCGTACAGTGCCTGACACCCTTCCCCCCACACCTATCCCCCCCCCCAGTAGCCCCCCGAAACCCCTTCCCCCCATCCAACCTTCCCCCCCCACAGGCCCCCCGTAACACCCCTTCCCCCCATCACCTATGCCCCCCCACAGAGCCCCCCGTAACACCCCTCTCCCCCCATCACCTATGCCCCCCCACACAGAGCCCCCCGTAACACCCCTTCCCCCTCACATTACCCCCAACACCCCTCCCCCGTACAGTGCCCCCCGTAACACACCCTTCCCCCCCATCACCTATGCCCCCCCCACAGAGCCCCCGTAACACCCCTCCCCCCCATCACCTATGCCCCCCACAGAGCCCCCCGTAACACCCCTACCCCCCCCATCACCTATGCCCCCACACAGAGCCCCCCGTAACACCCCTTCCCCTTCCCCCCATTCACCTATGCCCCCAACCCCCCTCTTTAAGGTGGGGGGGGGAGGTGAGGAGCCGATAGAAATAAGACATTTTTATTATTACATTTATTTGGGCTCCATTTACATCCATTACATTTTAACATAGAAGCAAAAAAAACCCTGAAGAAATAAGTGGGAAATAATAAGTTTGCTGCCCAGACTGTCATATATATTTCTTAGACCTTTTTAAGTTTGATTATAATTTTTTATTTTTTATTTCCAGTTCTTTTCTGCCTTGCCATTTCTTTTTCTCTTAATAAATAGTATGGTATTTATTTTTTATTTTTTTTATCTTGGTGAGGCGTATAGAACATTATATATCGTCTAGAATTAGGTCAGCAATAATCTCTCTCTCTCTCTCCTATAGAAAATTAATATCATCTAGAATTAGGTCAGTAATAATTCTCTCTCTCTCTCTCTCTCTCTCTCTAACCTCTTACCTTTCATTCTTTTTCTTTCATTTAACCTGTACAACTGTCTCTCTCTCTCTAACCTCTTACCTTTCATTCTTTTTCTTTCATTTAACCTGTACAACTCTCTCTCTCTCCTTCATTTACAGGAACTACCACGTGTAGGCCTCGCGGCCTCTTGTAGCTTCCTTATTTTCTTATGTTCTTATGTAGTATTTATTGATCTACATTTACATTGACTTCATTCCTATTAACACATGTTATTAATATTTCTTCTTCACATGCACCCCCCCTTCCTCCCCCTGTATGGTGTGGGTGGGTGGGGAGAAAGCCTTGGCTGTGTTGTCCTTGCTGATGCTTGAATATGTAGGGTCTCTCTCTCTCTCTCTCTCTCTTTATTTCTTCCTCTCACCGTTTTCTTATTACTTTTCAGTTTTAATTTACGTACTTTCTCATCCATACTCTCTCTCTCACTTTTCTTATTACTTTTCAGTCATTTTCATTTACTTTTTTTCTTCTCTTTCTCCTCTCTGTTGTCATTCCACTGTTCTCTTCTGTCATCGTATTTTCTCTCTCTCTCTCTCATGCCTTGATCGTTAGTTACCGGTAAAAAGAAAACGATATCTACATACACAGGTTTTCTATGATCAATATTTCAAGAGTAACTTGTATATTTACTTTAATTTAATGTTACGTGACAAAAATCCGGTAAATTTCCAGATGAACACCGAACTTCCTTGGGTGGACGAAACTATTTTTTCTGGTGAGTTTTGATGTGTTTTGAATTAATCTGCTAACCCTTTCTGTCGCAAATCACTTTTTTTTTAAAATATTTGTATGGTTTTTTTTTAGATATATTTTTACCTAGTGATTTGCAACAAAAAGGACAAAAAACAAAAACAAATTGAACCTAACCGAACCTATACCTAATCTAACCTAACCTATACCTAACCTTTACCTAACTTAAGAAAAAAAAAAAAAAAAAAATTGCGACAGAAACAGTTACCTACCTAGTAGATTAATTTAAAACACAGCAATTAAAACTCACCAGAAAAAAAATAGTTTCGTCCACCAAAGTGAATTCGGTGTTCATCTGGAATAATACCAAAAATAGTATCCGGTCATTTCGCCCACGTGTCAGTTCGCCCACACCAAAAGGTCGTTTCGCCCAAAGTCAGTTCGCCCACTCGAGATCGGTGGAGTCATTTCGCCCACATTAGATAACTCCTTTACTGTGCAAGTATTTCATGCACTTATAAACAGTCTTTCAAATGAAACTTCAGTTCAACATATAACAATTGACGGCAATATTCTAGTGTTTGCCCATACTCCCCCTCTCCCCCAAAACAAGCTTGGGAACCCGGGAGAATGCAGGATATATAACAACACAGTTTTTGAGTTATGGGAGTTATAAAAAGTCAATAAAAATACTTGTGGGCGAACTGACTCTTGAGTGTGGGCGAACAAACTCTACATTTGGGCGAACTGACTTGTGGGCGAACTGACATGTGGGCGAAATGACTGTAAACCACCAAAAATCCTATATTTGTACTTATATATACTACCGTTCCTCCTGCAGGCCAAGTGTGTCCTTACCTGTGGCTCCTGTAGCAGTGTCTTGGATAGGTGTGAGGCCCCTGGGAGCTCTACTACACCCGGGAGTAAGGTAAGGACACGACCAATCTACTTATAACTCTAACTACGGTCAATTTATAGTTTCACCCTAACCAACGATTTTCTGATGTGCCTATGTTTTTGTGGTGTGTTTTGATGTGTTTTGAATGAATCTGCTAACCGTTTCTGTCGCTATTTTTTTCTTTTTTTTTCTTTGCAAATTAACATGACCAAAAAAAAAAAAAAAAAAAAGAACCTAAATCTAACCTAACCTTTACCTATACCTAACCTATACCTATACCTAACCTAACCTAACCTATACCTAACCTAACCTAACCCATACCATACCTAACCTTTACCTATACTTACCTACTAACCTTACTAACCTCTAACCTAACCTTACCTACCTAACCTTACTATACCTAACCTAACCCTTTACTAACTAACCTAACCTAACTTACCTTACCACCTAACCTAACCTAACCTTTACCTATACCTAACCTAACCTAACTTAACCTTTACCTATACCTAACCTAACCTAACCTAACCTAACCTTTACCTAACTAAAAAAAAAAACTATAAAAAAACTAACAAAAAAACTAACCTTTATCTACCTAAAAAAAAATTAAAAAAAAAAAAAAAAAAATAGCGACAGAAACTGTTACCTAGCAGATTCCTTCACAACACATCAAAACACATCAGAAAAACATAAGGCGCATCAGAAAATCGTTGGTTGGGTGAAACTATAAATTAGCCCTAACTTCTTCACTTATCTACCATGGCTATTTCACTTGGGATCTTAATTTATTGTCGTATTTGTGTTATTTTGTCCCAGCTGAGTGAAGGGAATGCTCGGCTTATTACTACAAACAGCTTCTTCTTCTTCTTGTGACCTTTTCTGCTTATTATCGCTTTGTAGGTTCGTCTGTCAAGCTCGGGGGTCGAACTTGACACCTATCTTCCTTCCTTGCCCCTCTGTAGCCTTTCTTTCCCTGCCACCTGTGGGGAGAGAAGGGCACAATAGGGCAGTATAGACACAGACATAAGGCCCTCCTAGCAACTACCCTCCTATGTCTTCGTCTTATACTTCTACATTCCCACGCAATTTTTTTTCCCAAGCCTGCTTTATAACCCCATATAGCCTGCCCCACATAACCTTATAGTTATTTTTACCATTTTCCTTCTCTCTTCATTACTCCCATACAGTTCTAGCACAGTAAGGATTCCCCCATCCACCTCGTGTATCCTCCTATCCCAAGAAGCTGGTTCAGTTCAGTTCAGTTGTGGGTCTTTAGTCAGGCCTTTTTCAACGGCACTCCCTGACGTGTTTCTTCTTGCTGTCTGGGTCTTTAATGAGTTGTCTTCTCTTATTCTATCTTATTAGTTTCTTTCTTTTTCTGTCTTCTTATTTTCTCTGGTCATCCAAAAACTGTTGATTGTTCTTTTTGCTTCTTCCACATTCCCCTCTCCGAACAAATACTCCCCCACTATAGCCTCTTCCTCCTCTAGGTAAGGTTGTTGTAGCCTCTTCCTCCTCTAGGTAAGGTTGTTGTAGCCTCTTCCTCCTCTAGGTAAGGTTGTTGTAGCCTCTTCCTTCTCTAAGTAAGGTTGTTGTAGCCTCTTCCTCCTCTAGGTAAGGTTGTTGTAGCCTCTTCCTCCTCTAGGTAAGGTTGTTGTAGCCTCTTCCTCCTCTAGGTAAGGTTGTTGTAGCCTCTTCCTCCTCTAGGTAAGGTTGTTGTAGCCTCTTCCTCCTCTAGGTAAGGTTGTTGTAGCCTCTTCCTCCTCTAGGTAAGGTTGTTGTAGCCTCTTCCTTCTCTAAGTAAGGTTGTTGTAGCCTCTTCCTCCTCTAGGTAAGGTTGTTGTAGCCTCTTCCTCCTCTAGGTAAGGTTGTTGTAGCCTCTTCCTTCTCTAAGTAAGGTTGTTGTAGCCTCTTCCTCCTCTAGGTAAGGTTGTTGTAGCCTCTTCCTCCTCTAGGTAAGGTTGTTGTAGCCTCTTCCTCCTCTAGGTAAGGTTGTTGTAGCCTCACACTCTTCTGTCTTTCATTACTGTAGGCTGGGCACCATAGCAGAAAATGTTTTAAGTCCTCCTTTTCTGCCCCACATAAATCACAAGTTATTTCTTCTCCCCATCTTCTTCTTGTGACCTTTTTTGCTTATTATCGCTTTTTAGGTCCTCTGTCAAGCTCGAGGTCGAACTTAACATACATCTTCCTTCTTGCCTCTCTGCGTGCCTTTCTTTCTCTGCCACCTGTGGGGAGAGAAGGGCACAACAGGGCAGTATATACATAGATATAAATCCCTCCTATCACCTACCCTCCTAGACATCTTCTACATTCCCACGCAATCTTTCCTCCCAAGCCTTCTTCAAAAACACCTTAGTTATCTCTACAATTTGCTTTCTCTCTTCCTTACTGCCATACAGTCCTAGCACAGTAAGGATTCCCCCATCCACCTCGTGCATCCTTCTCTCCCATTCTCCTTCCCCTATCACTCCTGGTTCAGTTCAGTTCAGTTGTTGGTCGGGAGTCAGGCCTTTTTCAACGGCACTCCCTGACGTGTTTCTTCTTGCTGTCTGGGTCTTTACTTAGTTTTCTTCTCTTATTCTATCTTGTTAGTTTCTTTCTTTTTCTTTCTTCTTATTTTCTCTGGTCATCCAAAAACTGTTGATTGTTCTTTTTGCTTCTTCCACATTCCCCTCTCCGAACAAATACTCCCCCACTATAGCCTCTTCCTCCTCTAGGTAAGGTTGGTGATTTTCTATGTTTGTTTATTATTCCTACTAACGAAGCCTATTATCTCATGTGTCGGTTTTTGTGCTTTTCTAGTAATGTTGAGAACTGAAATCAATGGGCTAATATATGTTCCTTATTTATTAGCGTGTTTTTCCCGCTATATACAAACCTGCCATAAATGTGTTAACAAATTATATATATTTTTTTCTCCCATAAATATAATTAATTTCATCCATTCTCTCTCTCTTTATTTCTCTCTTCTCTTCCTCCTCTCTCTCACAATCTTTTTCTCTCTTTCTCTCTTCTCTTCCTCCTCCTCCATTCTCTCTCTCTTTTTATTTCTCTCTTCTCTTCCTCCTCTCTCTCACAATCTTTCTCTCTCTCTCTTCTCTTCCTCCTCCTCTCTCTCTTCTCTTTATTTGCTCTCTTCTCTTACCCCTCGTCTCTCACATTTCTTCTCTCTCCTCTCTATCTCTTCCTCCTCTCTCTCTTCTCCTCCTTTCTTTCATTCTCTCTTTCTTTCCCCCTCTTTCTCACAATCTTTCTCTCTCTCTCTTTCTCTCTTCTCTTCCTCCTCCTCCTCCTGTCTCTCTCTCTCTCTTTATTTCTCTCTTTACTACTGTGACCATAGACGGTAAAAGTTATATAGTGTTTTTTCGTAATATATTTCTTGATTTTCATTTCTAGAACTCTTATGATGCGCCACAAAATACGCCTATATGATATAAAAGTATTGAATCTGAATCTGAATCTCTCTCTCTCTCTCTCTCCCTCTTTCCTCTTCTCTCTCTCTCCCTCTCTCTCTCTTCTCTCTCCTCCCCTCTCTCTCTCCCTTCCAATTCACCTCATCAGAAGGGAGGAGACGACAAGAAAGCTAAAAAAGTTTTGTCTGAATCTCTCTCTCTCTCTCTATCTCTCTCTCTCTCTCTCTCAATCTCTCTCTCTCTCTCTCCTCTCTCTCTCTCTCCTCTCTCTCTCTCTCTCTCTCTCTCTCTCTCTCCTCTCTTCTCTCCTCAGTGGAGTTGCTGCTCTTCTTCTAATCTCTCTCTCTCTCTCTCTCTCTCTCTCTCTTCTCTTCTCTCTCTCTCTCTCTCTCCTCTCTCTCTCTCTCTACTTCCTCCTCACTCTCTCTCTCTCTCTCTCGTCGTCTTCTAATCTCTCTCTCTCTCTCTCTCTCTCTCTTCTCTCTCTCTCTCTCTCTCTCTCTCTCTCTCTCTCTCTCTCTCTCTCTCTCTCTCTCTCTCTCTCTCTCTCTCTCTCTCTCTCTCTCGATACGTTAGAGAGAAAAGTCAGATACTGTTCACAGAAAACGTTAACTTTTTTATCGTATACTATTGTAAATACAGACCGCAATATGACTGCTTATTTCTTCGTTAATTTAGTATAGGTCACTTTGTTCTTGTTCTTATTATAACAAAACAAAGGTTGAATTCTTACCTTTAAGCATGAGTCGTCCTTGTACGGACAGTAAGGTTAGACAGGAGACCAAAATTAATTAAGGACAGTAATCTATATACGTATTATTTAGGACATTTTAAGGACATTGTATCTATATATTATCTAGGACATATTAAGACATAATGGGATCTATTACAAGACAAAGTTATAGCTTTTCTTATCTTAATTATCTTTTCTTAAAAAAGGTTTC
>JACEEZ010020614.1:0-72500 GCA_016584305.1 Chionoecetes opilio | reverse complement strand
TGCTCCCCCGAGTGCCCCCCCATATTTACCTGTGCCCCCGAGTGCCCCCCATATTTACCTGTGCCGCCCGAGTGCCCCCCATATTTACCTGTGCCCCCGAGTGCCCCCCATATTTACCTGTGCCCCGAGTGCCCCCCATATTTACCTGTGCCCCCCGAGTGCCCCCCATATTTACCTGTGCCCCCCGAGTGCCCCCCATATTTACCTGTGTCCCCCGAGTGCCCCCCCATATTAACCTGTGCCGCCGAGTGCCCCCCATATTTATCTGTGCCCCGAGTACCCCCCCATATTTACCTGTGTCCCCCGAATGCCCCCCCATATAACCTGTGCCGCCGAGTGCCCCCCCATATTATCTGTGCCCCCGAGTGCCCCCCCCATATTTATTTGTGCCCCCGAGTGCCCCCCCATATTTACCTGTGCCCCCCGAGTGCCCCCCATATTTACCTGTGGCCCCGAGTGCCCCCCCCCATATTAACCTGTGCCCCCGAGTGCCCCCCCATATTTACCTGTGCCCCCCGAGTGCCCCCCATATTTACTGTGTCCCCCGAGTGCCCCCCCATATTTATCTGTGCCCCCCGAGTGCCCCCCATATTTACCTGTGCCCCCGATGTGCCCCCCATATTTACCTGTGTCCCCCGAGTGCCCCCCCATATTTATCTGTGCCCCCCGAGTGCCCCCCCATATTTATCTGTGCCCCCGAGTGCCCCCCCATATTTACCTGTGCCCCCGCAGTGCCCCCCATATTACCTGTGCCCCCCGAGTGCCCCCCATATTTACCTGTGCCCCCGAGTGCCCCCCTATATAACCTGTGCCCCCCATATTTACCTGTGCCCCCGAGTTGCCCCCCCCATATTTACCTGTGCCCCCGAGTGCGCCCCCATATTTACCTGTGCCCCCGAGTGCCCACATATATTAACCTGTGCCCCCCATATTTACCTGTGCCCCCGAGTGCCCCCCCATATTTACCTGTGACTCCCCGAGTGCCCCCCCATATTTACCTGTGACCCCCCGAGTGCCCCCCCATATTTACTGTGACCCCCCGAGTGCCCCCCCATATTACCTGTGCCCCCCGAGTGCCCCCCCATATTAACCTGTGCCCCCGAGTGCCCCCCCATATTTACCTGTGACTCCCCGAGTGCCCCCCCATATTTACCTGTGGCCCCCCGAGTGCCCCCCATATTTACCTGTGACCCCCCGAGTGCCCCCTCATATTTACCTGTGACTCCCCGAGTGCCCCCCATATTTACCTGTGACCCCCGATTGCCCCCCCATATTTACCTGTGACCCCCCGAGTGCCCCCCCATATTTACCTGTGCCCCCGAGTGCCCCCCCATATTAACCTGTGCCCCCCGAGTGCCCCCCCATATTTACCTGTGACTCCCCGAGTGCCCCCCCATATTTACCTGTGGCCCCCGAGTGCCCCCCCATATTTACCTGTGCCCCCAGAGTGCCCCCTCATATTTACCTGTGCCCCCTGAGTGCCCCCCATATTTACCTGCGCCCCCATATTTACCTGTGCCCCTGAGTGCCCCCCCATATTTACCTGTGACTCCCCGAGTGCCTCCCATATTTACCTGTGACCCCCCGATGTGCCCCCCATATTTACCTGTGCCCCCCGAGTGCCCCCCATATTTACCTGTGCCCCCCGAGTGCCCCCCCATATTTACCTGTGACTCCCCGAGTGCCCCCCCAATTTACCTGTGCCCCCGAGTGCCCCCCTATATTAACCTGTGCCCCCCATATTTACCTGTGACCCCCCGAGTGCCCCCCCATATTTACCTGTGCCCCCCGAGTGCCCCCCTATATTAACCTGTGCCCCCCCGAGGTGCCCCCCCATATTTACCTGTGCCCCCGAGTGCCCCCCTATATTAACCTGTGCCCCCCATATTTACCTGTGACTCCCGAGTGCCCCCCATATTTACCTGTGACCCCCCGAGTGTCCCCCCATATTTACCTGTGACTCTCCGAGTGCCCCCCCATATTTACCTGTGACCCCCCGAGTGCCCCCCCATATTTACCTGTGACCCCCGAGTGCCCCCCCATATTTACCTGTGACCCCCGAGTGCCCCCCCATATTTACCTGTGACTCCCCGAGTGCCCCCCCATATTTACCTGTGACTCCCCGAGTGCCCCCCCATATTTACCTGTGACTCCCCGAGTGCCCCCCCATATTTACCTGTGACTCCCCGAGTGCCCCCCATATTTACCTGTGACTCCCCGAGTGCCCCCCATATTTACCTGTGCCCCCGAGTGGACCCCCCATATTCACCTGTGCCCCCGAGTGACCCCCCATATTTACCTGTGCCCCCCGATCGTGACCCCCCATATTCACCTGTGCCCCCCGAGTGACCCCCCATATTTACCTGTGACTCCCCGAGTGCCCCCCCATATTAACCTGTGCCCTCCGAGTGCCCCCCATATTACCTGTGCCCCCCGAGTGCCCCCAATATTTACCTGTACCCCTCCGAGTGCCCCCCATATTAACCTGTGCCCCCGAGTGCCCCCCCATATTAACCTGTGCCCCCCGAGTGCCCCCCAATATTTACCTGTGCTCCCCGAGTGCCCCCATATTACCTGTGCCCTCCGAGTGCCCCCCCATATTTACCTGTGCCCTCCGAGTGCCCCCCATATTTACCTGTGCCCCCCAGAGTGCCCCCCTATATTAACCTGTACCCTCCGAGTGCCCCCCCATATTACCTGTGCCCTCCGAGTGCCCCCCATATTTACCTGTGCCCCCCGAGTGCCCCCCTATATTAACCTGTACCCTCCGAGTGCCCCCCCATATTAACCTGTGCCCTCCGAGTGCCCCCCATATTAACCTGTGCCCTCGAGTGCCCCCCCATATTAACCTGTACCCTCGAGTGCCCCCCCATATTAACCTGTGCCCTCCGAGTGCCCCCCCATATTTACCTGTGCCCCCCGAGTGCCCCCCCCCCCTTGTTCCGCCACTGTATACGAAAAAGACAAATTTACGAACATAGTAAGTATAGAGTTGAAAGTGTTTTGCGTATAGCTGTAATGGTGTCAGGCAAAACTGTGATTGAAAGGGTGGAGGAGATTACAGTGTAGGATCCGTGAAGGGCCGGGTGATGCAATGAGAGGCTGTGGAGGTGTGAATCAGATTTCTTTAATTCAGGATTGCAGTTGAGAAAATGCTACCGAAAGAAAGGGAAGATAGTTTAAGCTGTATTCATGAACCTTGAGGGAGTGTATGACAGTTTAAGCTGTATTCATGAACCTTGAGGGAGTGTATGACAGTTTAAGCTGTATTCATGAACCTTGAGGGAGTGTATGACAGTTTAAGCTGTATTCATGAACCTTGAGGGAGTGTATGACAGAGTTTAAGCTGTATTCATGAACCTTGAGGGAGTGTATGACAGTTTAAGCTGTATTCATGAACCTTGAGGGAGTGTATGACAGTTTAAGCTGTATTCATGAACCTTGAGGGAGTGTATGACAGTTTAAGCTGTATTCATGAACCTTGAGGGAGGTATGACAGTTTAAGCTGTATTCATGAACCTTGAGGGAGTGTATGACAGTTTAAGCTGTATTCATGAACCTTGAGGGAGTGTATGACAGAGTTTAAGCTGTATTCATGAACCTTGAGGGAGTGTATGACAGTTTAAGCTGTATTCATGAACCTTGAGGGAGTGTATGACAGTTTAAGCTGTATTCATGAACCTTGAGGGAGTGTATGACAGTTTAAGCTGTATTCATGAACCTTGAGGGAGTGTATGACAGTTTAAGCTGTATTCATGAACCTTGAGGGAGTGTATGACAGTTTAAGCTGTATCATGAACCTTGAGGGAGTGTATGACAGAGTTTAAGCTGTATTCATGAACCTTGAGGGAGTGTATGACAGTTTAAGCTGTATTCATGAACCTTGAGGGAGTGTATGACAGTTTAAGCTGTATTCATGAACCTTGAGGGAGTGTATGACAGAGTTTAAGCTGTATTCATGAACCTTGAGGGAGTGTATGACAGAGTTTAAGCTGTATTCATGAACCTTGAGGGAGTGTAGGACAGTTTAAGCTGTATTCATGAACCTTGAGGGAGTGTATGACAGAGTTTAAGCTGTATTCATGAACCTTGAGGGAGTGTATGACAGAGTTTAAGCTGTATTCATGAACCTTGAGGGAGTGTATGACAGAGTTTAAGCTGTATTCATGAACCTTGAGGGAGTGTATGACAGAGTTTAAGCTGTATTCATGAACCTTGAGGGAGTGTATGACAGGGTTTAAGCTGTATTCATGAGCCTTGAGGGAGTGTATGACAGAGTTTAAGCTGTATTCATGAACCTTGAGGGAGTGTAGGACAGTTTAAGCTGTATTCATGAACCTTGAGGGAGTGTATGACAGAGTTTAAGCTGTATTCAGAACCTTGAGGGAGTGTATGACAGAGTTTAAGCTGTATTCATGAACCTTGAGGGAGTGTATGACAGTTTAAGCTGTATTCATGAACCTTGAGGGAGTGTATGACAGTTTAAGCTGTATTCATGAACCTTGAGGGAGTGTATGACAGAGTTTTAAGCTGTATTCATGAACCTTGAGGGAGTGTATGACAGAGTTTAAGCTGTATTCATGAACCTTGAGGGAGTGTATGACAGTTTAAGCTGTATTCATGAACCTTGAGGGAGTGTATGACAGTTTAAGCTGTATTCATGAACCTTGAGGGAGTGTATGACAGTTTAAGCTGTATTCATGAACCTTGAGGGAGTGTATGACAGAGTTTAAGCTGTATCATGAACCTTGAGGGCGTGTATGACAGTTTAAGCTGTATTCATGAACCTTGAGGGAGTGTATGACAGAGTTTAAGCTGTATTCATGAACCTTGAGGGAGTGTATGACAGTTTAAGCTGTATCATGAACCTTGAGGGAGTGTATGACAGAGTTTAAGCTGTATTCATGAACCTTGAGGGAGTGTATGACAGAGTTTAAGCTGTATTCATGAACCTTGAGGGAGTGTATGACAGAGTTTAAGCTGTATTCATGAACCTTGAGGGAGTGTATGACAGAGTTTAAGCTGTATTCATGAACCTTGAGGGAGTGTATGACAGAGTTAAAGCTGTATTCATGAACCTTGAGGGAGTGTATGACAGAGTTTAAGCTGTATTCATGAACCTTGAGGGAGTGTATGACAGAGTTTAAGCTGTATTCATGAACCTTGAGGGAGTGTATGACAGGGTTTAAGCTGTATTCATGAACCTTGAGGGAGTGTATGACAGAGTTTAAGCTGTATTCATGAACCTTGAGGGAGTGTATGACAGAGTTTAAGCTGTATTCATGAACCTTGAGGGAGTGTATGACAGAGTTTAAGCTGTATTCATGAACCTTGAGGGAGTGTATGACAGAGTTTAAGCTGTATTCATGAACCTTGAGGGAGTGTATGACAGGGTTTAAGCTGTATTCATGAACCTTGAGGGAGTGTATGACAGAGTTTAAGCTGTATTCATGAACCTTGAGGGAGTGTATGACAGAGTTTAAGCTGTATTCATGAACCTTGAGGGAGTGTATGACAGAGTTTAAGCTGTATTCATGAACCTTGAGGGAGTGTATGACAGTTTAAGCTGTATTCATGAACCTTGAGGGAGTGTATGACAGTTTAAGCTGTATTCATGAACCTTGAGGGAGTGTATGACAGTTTAAGCTGTATTCATGAACCTTGAGGGAGTGTATGACAGTTTAAGCTGTATTCATGAACCTTGAGGGAGTGTATGACAGTTTAAGCTGTATTCATGAACCTTGAGGGAGTGTATGACAGAGTTTAAGCTGTATTCATGAACCTTGAGGGAGTGTATGACAGTTTAAGCTGTATTCATGAACCTTGAAGGAGTGTATGACAGTTTAAGCTGTATTCATGAACCTTGAGGGAGTGTATGACAGAGTTGATAGGACAGCAAAGTGGGAGACATAACTATTGAAGCTATATGGCGTGGGTGGGAAGCTGTTGAATGGCGTGAAAGCTTTGAACCCTTTGAGACCCAGAACGTGATTTCCATTGTAATTTGGGTACCATTAGACCATTTTTAGTGACTATAGGCAGTATTTTATATAGCTATGACCTGTTTAGTATCCTTGTCCACTAGTTAATTTGGTATATTCAGTGACTTTTCGTAATTTTATGTTTAACAAGACCATTCTACATAGCAAAGGAAAGATCTGGGCGTGAAGGGGTTGATACGGAGGCAATGACATGTCAGGGTTAATAAGAACATAAGAACATAAGAAAATAAGGAAGCTACAAGAGGCCGCGAGGCCTACACGTGGTAGTTCCTGTCACCTAACACTACCTACATCCACCTTTCATCCCCATCCATGAACTTATCCAGCTCCCCTTTAAATCTCCCTAATGACTCAGCACTAACTACCTGTCTACTGAGACCATTCCACTCATTCACCACCCTATTTGTGAACCAGTTTTTCCCTATTTCCTTTCTAAATCTACGCTTTTCCAGCTTGAATCCGTTACTTCTTGTTCTACCCTGGTTAAAAGCCGTAAGAACTTTTCCTACCTCTCCTTTATTAAATCCCTTTATCCACTTAAAAACTTCTATCAGATCGCCCCTTACTCTGCGTCTCTCGAGTGAGTGTAATTGTAATAACTTCAATCTCCTCTCATAACTAAAGTTACGCATCCCTTGTATCATTTTGGTCATCCTTCTCTGCACTTTTTCTAACAACACTATATCCATCCTGTAATATGGAGACCAAAACTGAACTGCATAGTCTAGGTGAGGCCTGACTAGAGCCAGATAAAGCTTTAGAATAACTTCCGCACTTCTACTTTTAACACTTCTGGTAATGAATCCTAATACTCTATTAGCTCTATTTCTGGCCTCAATACATTGTTTCCTAGGTCGGAGGTCTGGGCTCACCCTCACTCCAAGATCTTTTTCACCTTCTGATCTTTTCAGCGATACATTGCTTATGGTGTATCTATTACCAGGGTTTTTTCTACCAACATTCATAACGCTACATTTATCAATATTAAATTCCATCTGCCATCTGACTGCCCACTCGTTAAGTTTATCTAAGTCTCCCTGCAATATGTTTACGTCAGACTGTGATCCAATAATCCTACCTAACTTAGTATCATCAGCAAACTTGCTGATATCACTGCTAATCCCACTATCCAAGTCGTTGATGTAAATCAAAAATAGTAATGGGCCCAAAACAGACCCTTGTGGAACTCCACTTGTCACCAGTCCCCATTCAGATTTGGAACCATTAATTGTAACCCTTTGTTGCCTATTACTTAGCCAAGCTCTGATCCAATGAAGAACCTTCCCATCTATACCATGAGCCCTAACCTTATTTAAGAGTCGCTCGTGTGGTAAAATGGGAGAGTTGTGTAGGCTATGGAGAGTACCAAGGAGACAAGGGGATGGAGATGGCGAGGGGGGGGGGGAGAGATATAAAGACGACAGGAAACGGGGCACAGATAACCATGAAGGGAGTGTGCGACCTTATGTGGTGGCCTTATAAGGAACAATAACGGTGGTAGTAGTGGTTGTAGTAGTAGTAGTAGTTGTAGTAGTAGTAGTGGTAGTAATATAGTTGTAGTAGTGGTGGTAATAGTAGCAGAAGTAGTAGTAGTAGTATGGTGGTAGTGGTAGTAGTAGTATGGTAATGGTAGTGATAGTAGTAGTAGTAGTATAGCAGTAGTTGTAGTAGTAGTAGTATGGTGGTGGTAGTAGTAGTAGGCGTAGTAGAAGTAGTAGGGTAGTGGTAGTAGTAGTAGTGGTAGTAGTAGTAGTAGTAGTAGTAGTAGTAGTAGTAGTAGTAGTAGTAGTAGTAGTAGTAGTAGTAGTGGTGGTAGTAGTAGTAGTGGTGGTAGTAGTAGTAGTAGTAGTAGTAGTAGTGGTAGTAGTAGTAGTAGTGGTAGTAGTGGTAGTAGTAGTGGTAGTAGTAGTAGTAGTAGTGGTAGTAGTAGTAGTAGTGGTAGTAGTGGTAGTAGTGGTAGTAGTAGTAGTAGTGGTAGTAGTAGTAGTGTTGGTAGTAGTGGTAGTAGTAGTAGTAGTGGTAGTAGTAGTAGTAGTGGTAGTAGTAGTAGTAGTAGTAGTAGTAGTAGTAGTTAGTAGTGTGTAGATAGTAGTAGTAGTAGTAGTAGTGAGTAGTGGTAGTAGTAGTGGTAGTAGTAGTGGTAGTAGTAGTGGTAGTAGTAGTAGTAGTAGTAGTAGTATGTAGTAGTGTGTAGTAGTAGTAGTGGTAGTAGTAGTAGTAGTAGTGGTAGTAGTAGTAGTAGTGGTAGTAGTAGTAGTGGTAGTAGTAGTAGTAGTGGTAGTAGTAGTAGTAGTGGTAGTAGTAGTAGTAGTAGTAGTAGTAGTAGTAGTAGTAGTAGTAGTAGTAGATAGTAGTAGTAGGGTAGTGTAGTAGTAGTAGTAGTAGTAGTAGTAGTAGTAGTAGTAGTAGTAGTGGTAGTAGTAGTTAGTAGTAGTAGTAGTAGTGTAGTAGTAGTGTAGTAGTAGTAGTAGTGGTAGTAGTAGTGTATGTAGTAGTAGTAGTAGTAGTGGTAGTAGTAGTAGTAGTAGTAGTAGTAGTGGTAGTAGTAGTAGTAGTAGTAGTAGTAGTAGTGTAGTGTAGTAGTAGTAGTAGTAGTAGTAGTAGTGGTAGTGGTAGTGGTAGTAGTAGTAGTAGTAGTAGTGTAGTAGTAGTGGTAGTGTAGTAGTAGTAGTAGTAGGTAGTATAGTAGTAGTAGTAGTAGTGGTAGTAGTAGTAGTAGTAGTAGTAGTGGTAGTGGTAGTGGTAGTAGTAGTAGTAGTAGTAGTAGTAGTGGTAGTAGTAGTGGTAGTAGTAGTAGTAGTAGTGGTAGTAGTAGTAGTAGTGGTAGTGGTAGTAGTAGTAGTAGTAGTGGTAGTAGTAGTGGTAGTAGTAGTGGTAGTAGTAGTAGTAGTAGTGGTAGTAGTAGTGGTAGTAGTAGTGGTAGTAGTAGTAGTAGTAGTAGTAGTAGTAGTAGTAGTAGTAGTAGTAGTAGTGGTAGTAGTAGTAGTAGTAGTAGTGGTAGTGGTAGTAGTAGTAGTAGTAGTGGTAGTAGTAGTAGTAGTGGTAGTGGTAGTAGTAGTAGTAGTAGTGGTAGTAGTGGTAGTAGTAGTGGTAGTAGTAGTAGTAGTAGTAGTGGTAGTAGTAGTAGTAGTAGTGGTAGTAGTGGTAGTAGTAGTAGTAGTAGTAGTAGTAGTAGTAGTAGACAGGAGATAAAGACAGCCTTCTACTTCCTATCCTTTCTCTCTTATTATCTAGTTAGTGTAGTGTAGTTAAAGCAAACAGCCTTGTAAGGACCTATCGGTATGTTGCTGTTTGTGTTTCCTTTGTATTCCTTTGTAACCGTGAACACTCCTGACGTCCTCCTGCCACGTACTATGGGTAAAATAAGTATCAGTGGACTCTATATATATTGGCCGATTTTTTAAACCTGGACATGGGCTAACCTAAGACTAACCATGGCTTGAGACAGACATTTCAGTGCTTTAAAAAAATTTCAAGGGTATAATATCATTAGACTTGGATGTTGGAGAGGTTAGGGAGTGTCTAGCCATTCCAATCTGAGACTAAACCCCCTGGACAAATGGTTAAAAAGCTTATATGTCTGGTCTAAAGCCATGGTTAGTCTTAGTTTAGCCCAAGTCCATGTTTAGAAAATCGGCCAATATATGCGTGCAACATTCTGACGCTATGTACGGAACGAAGGAAACGAAAACCCTCCCCTGTCATCAGCACTTGACCGAATGTTTACAGGATTCATGGGACCCCTATGTACCACTCACTACTTGTTTGACCCATAGGAGGGGAGAGCGGGGCAGGTTGCATCGAGTCTGTCAGTGTATGTTTGTCAACTATGTGTGTGCCATGAAATGAGTTCCTCCTCCTGGCCTGGTACATAACCCCTTGAGGCCCAGAACGTTATATCCATTGTAATTTGGGTACCATTAGATGATTTGTAGTGACTATAAGCAATGTTTTATAGCTATGACCTGTTTAGTATCCTTGTCCACTAACTACTGTGGTATATTCAGTGACTTTTCGTTATTTTATGGCTCGACAACAGACAATTTTATATAGCCAAGGAAAGATCTGGGCGTGCAGGAGTTAACCCTTTGAGGCCCAGAACGTAATTTCCATTGTAATTTGCGTACCATTAGACAATTTTTAGTGAGTATAAGCAATGTTTTATAGCTATGACCTGTTTAGTATCCTTGTCCACTAACTACTGTGGTATATTCAGTGACTTTTCGTTATTTTATGGCCCACAACAGACAATTTTTAGTGACTATAAGCAATGTTTTGTAGCTATGACCTGTTTAGTATCCTTGTCCACTAACTAATGTGGTATATTCAGTTACTCTTCGTTATATTATGGCTAAAAACAATGATTTTATATAGCAAAGGAAAGATCTGGGCGTGAAGGACTTAACCCCTTGAGACACAGAACGTAATTTCCATTGTAATTTGGGTACCATTAGACGATTTGTAGTGACTATAAGCAATGTTTTATAGCTATGACCTGTTTAGTAGCCTTGTCCACTAACTCATGTGGTATATTCAGTGACGTTTCGTTATATTATGGCTCGACAACAGACAATTTTATATAGCCAAGGAAAGATCTGGGCGTGAAGGGTTTAACGGCCTTTCTTTTATTGTATGTCAACTTTGTGTGTGTGTGTGCAATGAAATGAGTTCCTTCTCCTGCCCTGGTACTTAGCCCCTTCACGCCCAGATCTTTCCTTGGCTATATAAAATTGTCTGTTGTCAGCCATAAAATTACGAAGTCACTGAATATACCAAATTAGTTAGTGGACAAGGATACTAAACAGGTCATAGCTATAAAACATTGCTTATAGTCACTACAAATCGTCTAATGGTACCCAAATTACAATGGAAATTACGTTCTGTGTCTCAAGGGGTTAAGTCCTTCACGCCCAGATCTTTCCTTGGCTATATAAAATTGTCTGTTGTTAGCCATAAAATTACGAAAAGTCACTGAATATACCAAATTAGTTAGTGGACAAGGATACTAAACAGGTCATAGCTATAAAACATTGCTTATAGTCACTAAAAATCGTCTAATGGTACACAAATTACAATGGCAATTACGTTCTGGGCCTCAAAGTGTTCAGCATTTTCTCTTGATTTCTGTATGAAGAAAAAGAGAAATCCAACTTTTATTTGTTCTGGTTCTTGTTTCTTTGCTTTTGGTGTGTGTGTGTGTGTGTGTGTGTGTGTGTGTGTGTGTGTGTGTGTGTGTGTGTGTGTGGTGTATGTGTGTGTGTGTGTGTGTGTGTGTGTATATTCCAGTCACAATTCATGCTTCATATGTTTTCTCTCTTATCGTCATCATTATGTTACTTATAAAACTCTCTTTCTTTCACACACACACACACACACACACACACACACACACATACACACACACCCACACACATACACACACACCCACACACCCACCCACACACAGAAGAGAGAGAGGAGACTTAATAGCAATGTTTAAGCTGATAACAAAGATGGAAGAAACAGACAGTGAGAGACTACTGACTCGGAAACACACACACAACACACACACACACACACACACACGCACGCACACACACACACACATACACACAACACACAGACAGCTGATAACAAAGATGGAAGAAACAGACAGTGAGAGACTACTGACTCGGAAACACACATACACACACACACACACACATACACAACACACACACACATACACACATACACACACACAAACATACACACATACACACACACACACACATACACACAACACACACACACACACATACAACATACACACACACACACATACACACACACACACACATACACACACACACACACACACACACAGCTGATAACAAAGATGGAAGAAACAGACAGTGAGAGACTACTGACTCGGAAACACACACACACACACACACACACACAGCTGATAACAAAGATGGAAGAAACAGACAGTGAGAGACTACCGACTCGGAAACACACACACACACACACACACACACACACACAGCTGATAACAAAGATGGAAGAAACAGACAGTGAGAGACTACTGACTCGTAAACACACACACACACACACACACACACACAGTTGATAACAAAGATGGAAGAAACAGACAGTGAGAGACTACAGACTCGGAAACAAAGAGAAGGCCGCTACACAAGAGGACATAGATAGACAGATAGGGAAAAGGGAGATGCCTGAACACCACCAAGAAGTACAGCTTCCCTCATAGCAATGTACAAGTTTGCAATGGCCTAAACGAGGAGGTGATATCGCCAAAGAATGTCCACCCATTGAAGGAAAGACTGGATAAATGTAGCTACGGAGACGGGACCCCACCAGTGTAGCTCAGGCCCTGCAAAACACTACTAGCTAAACACACACACACACACACACACACCCATTGAAGGAAAGACTGGATAAATGTAGCTATGGAGACGGGACCCCACCAGTGTAGCTCAGGCCCTGCAAAACACTACTAGGCAAACACACACACACACACACACACACATTGAAGGAAAGACTGGATAAATGTAGCTATGGAGACGGGACCCCACCAGTGTAGCTCAGGCCCTGCAAAACACTACTAGCTAAATACCAGAGGTGGGCGCGATACCTTTTTTTGGTAGTGCGATAACAATACTCTGCTACTTTTTCGGATTTTCTTAAAACGATACGCAATACTCCGTTACCGATACTTTTTTTTACGAGCGAGTGCGAAGTGTTCGTGAGTCCTCAGTGGATACAGGATTTTTCTCACTTAAGCGACCGAGCCGACCCGACAGTCACGGTTTTCAGGAGCTTATATCTTTGGAATCCCACTTCCGATTGACAAGCGGTCTTCGCCATCTGATATTCAATACCTATTTGTGCTTGACATGTTTTGTCTCACGTGAGGGGTCAGCGTGGCGTGTGCCGCGTGAGGGGTGTCAGACAACGTTATCTTGCTCTGGCTAAAAAACGGCTGTACTGACCAAGTTGAAATTTGGTGTGTGGTTTGAGGCCACACACCTGGCAATGTCACACAGGTCAAACTCCGGGTGACGCCGCACGTGTGCACGTGCGGCGGGTTTCTACGGGCTCGCTCGTCCCTCGCCGATTAAGGCATCTTACTGGTCTTAAAGTGATAGTGTCGCAGCAATACTGCAATACCAAAAATTTAGCTTTGTGATACTTTGCTGCCTAAGAAAACACTGTATTAGCCAAAAAAAGATCTATTTTACTTAAACTACAGTTTATGCACATTAAAACATTGTAATATATTTATTTTTAAACGGACAAATTTTATTTAAAATATAAAACACACACACACACGCACACACACACAGCACAGTTCACTAGTCACTACTGCATCTCCTCAAGCTCCTCCTCCTCCTCCTTATCATCAGCCTGGCCCTCCTCCTCCTCCTTGTCCAGCAGCACCCTCCCCAGGTTCCCCTTGAGGAAGACCAGCTGCTCTAAGTTGTAGGCAGTGAGGGCTGACCTCTTGGCCCTCAGGATGTCCCCGCCTCAGCTGAACAGCCTCGCCACTGCAGCTGAGCTGGGGAGAGGGTTGTTGTACTTTATAAAGAGCTGCACCCACGCCTCCCTGTGGACGCTGGGAAGGCCACCTTGCTGATGGGGTCGTCGCTGTGTAAAGCCACTAAAATAAACGACTGGATCCCATGCACACAGACATGGAATTAGGTTTATTTAACGTCCTTAAATAAATAAAAATATATACACAGTAGGTATTTTGTTGTGTGTTAGGCGTGTATGTAGCGTGCAGGCACTCTTGTCCACGGCAATAAGCCATCCTATTTTATTGAGATGTTTGTACGTTGTCTTTTAAGCTGAGAGACAGGCAGTGTGTTTGAAGTGTAGAGAACCTTGCATGGAGCACCTACCTGGGCGTGTCATGTTACTAATGGAGGTACAGGTAAGTATTAATTATCCGACCTTGGGGGGACCGAAGGCAGGTCGGATAATTGGAATAGTCGGATGTTGGGATATCACAGTAACCATAAACGTAAGGACAAAATGGTATAGAACATAAAAGATGCAGCTCTTGAAGGCCGAGCCAGTGGTAGACGCCAAAGTAAAATTCATGCATAAATAAAGCCACAAATCAATGTTTTCTATAAACTATAAAAAAAACCGAAGTAAAATAAATGGCCAAAACAAGACACAATGTGGTGGTGAAAAAAGTCGCTTGTTTGGACAAGTCGGGTGTTTGGAGGTCGGATGTTGGGACTTTGGCTGTATAGTAAAAGATAAAAATTTGACGTGCGAATAGTGCGATCGTGAATGGATAAATGAGGCAATGTTCTGTGTGCTAGAAAGCCGTTAGGACAGTAAGGCGCCAAATCTATGCGCAGTGCCGCTGAAAAACTTTTGTTTAAGGTTGTCTTGTAAAGTATCGGGGGAAATTTAAGCGCTACTTGAGTTGTGATGCTTATACTCCGCTACTGTGAATGCTTGGCGATACTGTGATACTGTTTTGGCGGTGTGATAGTATCGCAGTATTGCACTTATGCTCGTATTCGTAGTCACATACCATCATTGCTCGTGGTAATTGTTATGATTTTGTTTCATTTCTACTCAGCAAAATTATTCACTTGATCTTGTAGCTGCCATGGAAAGTACTACCGTAGATAACAGTGAAGTCGCCACCTACAGTGAAGTCGCCAGGCGCCAAATATTACGAATTATAGCATCACTACTGATTTTTATGTGCCACTGAAGATGTTACACAGTAGTTTATATCATGACTGTATAATCTACCCTGTTTCAGCGTTGTTTTATGCTTTGTATCTGCAAATATAACTGTTGCGCATTTTGCTTCTCACGTTTCTCTTCGCGCGATGACAGACGGTAAACAATAGCTTTTCGGGCGACAGGACGCAGACTTGCCAGATCTTTCAAACTTGAATAGAATTTATTTTCACGTTGGCAGAGGAATTTTTATATATCCAAGCATCTTCCACAGCTAATATATATAGAGACTTGTTTTACTTTACCTCTAATTTCCCTGAATTCCCCAGAGTGGCGACTCAACTGTAGGGTTAAAATACTAGCTGGCGACTTTACTGTAGTAGGTATAGTGAGGTCGCCATTCGGTTTTATTTTTGTCATTTGTTCATTTATAGCCCTAATATGACACAGATGAAGACACAAAATGACAGACTTTCCAGATAGACCCTTCTAACTGTCCTGAAATCATGGATGTACAAATGTAACTATTAACGCCACCACACGTCTGTAAATAACAAAGAAACGTAGAACTGGCGACTTCACTGTTATCTACGGTAGAGCAATCCTACAGTACTCCTATTGCAATCACAACAGAGCTGGCATGACATATTAATTTAATTAGGACAAGACAAAAAGTGAACAATGACCACGTACAATGATGGTATGTGACTACGAATACGGGCCTAAGTATCGCTCTCGCCCACCTCTGGTAAATACACACACAAACACACACACACACACACACACACATACACACACACACACACACACACACACACACAGACAAGGAAACAAAAACTTATCAATATCTTCCATGACATTTATTTGGAGAAAACTCACCTAATGTAAAATCTATACTTAATTTTGTCAGTCCTCTTAAAACACAGACACACACAGACACACCCTACAGCTTGGTCATGTCCCTGGAGCGGTAACGGAAGCCCCGGGTCTTCATCTCCCGCACCACGTTGTGAGGCAGCCGGCCGGTGATGCTGATGGCGTAGATGCCTTGCACGCACTTATCTGGGGGAGGCGAGAGGCCGGGTGAGGGGGGGCAGGGAGGGAGGGAGGGAGGGAGAGAGGGAGGGAGGGAGAGTGACAAGCAGGGGTAAGTGAGACCACCACCATCACCACCACTACTACAGTTAGCGCCACTCGACTTTAGAACTTTCGGTGACGTGAGCGCCATATTTCAAAAACTGGTAACCTCCCCTTTTTCACAGTCTGTAAAGGGGCGTGGGAGGAAATGACTGCATGGCACCTTAGGGCAGCCCCTCACTCATCTCCACGGATAGATTTGAATTATTTAAAGGCTCCAGTGCTTGACATAATATTGTTAGAAGGAGGATTATCTCACCGACCGCTCATTGTTTTGGCTTATAAAATGGTTGTGTTCGTTCTACACTTTGTATTCTACTGTGCTAATGCGCGATGCCTGGGAAATATACAAGCCATGATGACATAGCACGAGTAATAGAGCTGCATAAGAATGATGAAACAAATAGAGAAATAAGCCGTATAACTGGTGTCAACGAAAAGACAGTGAGTGTGTTGGTGAAGAAATGGCGCGGTGAGGGATGCCAGGATATCCCTCACCACAAACACGGGGGTGGACCAGCCAAAAATGTTTCTAACAATACTTTACATATTATCAAAAGACAGTTGTATATACATTCTCAGTTTACTGTCTTTTGATAATATGTAAAGTATTGTTAGAAACATTTTTGGCTGGTCCACCCCCATGTTTGTGGTGAGGGATATCCTGGCATCCCTCACCGCGCCATTTCTTCACCAACACACTCACTGTCTTTTCGTTGACACCAGTTATACGGCTTATTTCTCTATTTGTTTCATCATTCTTATGCAACTCTATTACTCAGATTTGACTGATTATTGATTTGACACTTAATCATCCCAGCGATACCCAGCACTACCGCCTCCAGGGGAGGCGGTAGCGTTAGCGTCTCCGACAGGCGTTCTCGGTGACCCGAGTTCGATCCCCGAAGAAACCCAAAACCTTTCTGCACCGTCGAGTGGCCTAAGAACACCCACATGCCCTGCCCATCAACTCTACCTTCGACTGCGAGTGCATGGGAGGACACAGGGGGGCGGCATGAGGCTCTAATCACAGGCGTCACTATAAGAATCCTGCCTGCGCCACCACGGGCGAGGACCAACCATCACACCCCTCAAGTGAACCTCCAGAGCCTACCATCCCACCCCTGGGTCACCACTGCCTACAGGCGCTATAGGCACAGATGTAAAAAAAAAAAAACACAAAAAACCCCCATGATTCTGCGAAGACACTTATTACCAAAGGCATTGATTCGTCTCTTGAAGTCACTATTTAGTGTCCATGTCTCACAACCATAGAGTAAGACAGGGATCACAAGCGACTTGAAGATCCAGATCTTTGTCCTCCTGCACAGGTACCGACAACGCCAAATACTCCCGCTGAGCGAGTCCATAACACCGTCGGCTATGCCAATCCGCCGTAAGACTTCTTGACGTGACCCGCCGTCACAATGGACTGCGCTACCAAGGTATGTAAAACTTTCCAAGATCTCAATGTCCTCGCCACACGCATGAACAGACTGTACTGTTTCATCTAGTAAGTCTCCAAACACCTGGACCTTGGTCTTGAGCCAGGAGACCTCAAGTCCCAAAGGCTTTGCCTCCTCGTGCAGCGCCTCGAGAGCCATCACCAGGACCTCCAGCGACTCAGCAAAGATTACTGCATCATCAGCAAAAACAAGATCAGTGATCTTGGTGTTGCCGACGGATGCTCCACAATCACTTTGATCTACAACCTTGTCCAATACCCAGTCCATACAAGCGTTGAAAAGTGATGGGGCAAGGATGCACCCTTGCCTCACTCCTGTATTCACAGGAAAGAAGCTGGATACACCTGCCCCACACTTCACAGCACTCTCAGTCCCAGAATACAGACCAGTTATCAAACCAATAGTCCTTGCAGGAATCCCTCGAAGTCGCAGAAGATCCCAGAGTGACTCACGATGCACTGAGTCAAACGCCTTCTTGAGATCAACATAGGCTGCAAGCATCCCCTGTCGAAACTCACGTCGGCGTTCCACCAGGACACGAAGCGCTAGGATACGGTCCGTTGTTGACTTACCAGGCGTGAACCCAGACTGCTGAGGTCTCTGATGCTTCACCAGATACAGTAAAACCCTTATAACTGGGCATGATAGGGGCTCTGGCCCTTGCCGAGTTATTCAATATGCCGAATTATGCAAATGCCCTCCTCTGATATGGGTTAAAAAAAAAAAAAAAAAATGTAAATACAGGGAGGTCCCGAAGATACGAGCAGTTAGGTTCCACCCGGCATACTCGTAAAGTGAAATCTGGTATAACAAAACACATAACTAATGGTAAAATATAGGTTTGGTTCCAGGACCATCAATTATAAAAAAAAATAAAAAAAGACATGTTTTGCAAGCTAAAATAAAATGTGGTAATATTTAGTAGGGGTGCGAGAACCCCTTGAGGAATCCTATGATCCCTGGTGATATCCTATGGTGCTATCACATGCGTGGGAGCTGACCTGACTTCTTCAGGAAGGCACATATTATACAGCTGATAACGGGGTGTTGTGTTGTGCTGGCGGCGGCCGATGTCCGCCGCCAGCGGAGATCTCCTTGGTAATTATTTAGTAAGGAAAGCGAGGACCCTTTGAGGAATCCTATGATCACTGGTGATATCCTATGGTGCTATCACAAGGGTAGCTAAGAAGATCGACCACGTCCTCGTTAGCACTCGTTGGAGGATCCTCCAGAACTGCAGGGTTTACCGGAGTGCTGAGTTCTTTGGAACAGATCACAGACTTGTTGTTGCTACACTTAAGCTTCATGTCAAGTCCAGAAGAATCTCAAGAGGTAACCACACTGTGTTTCATCTTGAGAAACTGAAGGACTTGACATGTGCTCATGAGTATGCGGTGGCAGTCTCAAATCGGTTTGATGTGCTCGGTGCTCTCGGGGATCCTGTAGAACTGTGGGATACCTTCAAACGTGAAACTCTACAGGCTGCCAAGGAGTGTATTGGGGAGCGCCCGAGGTCAAGGCGTGGTTTTGTCTCGACGGAGACGCTGGAGAAAATCGAGGAGAGTCGCGCTGCCAGGCTGGCTGGGAACCGGGACCAGCACAGGGCTCTGTCACGCCGGACTAGAACCCTCCTGAGGAGAGACAAGGAGAGGTATGTCAGGAGTCTCGCTGAGGATGTCGAGGGTCATTTGAACGCTAATGACCTCCGACCCGCCTACCGAGCCCTGAAGAAGCTCCGTTCCAAGTCTCCTTCTCGGGCGAGTGCTATTCGAACAGCAGATGGGCGCCTCGTGTCGGACATGGATGGGCAGATGGCTCGTTGGGCTGAGTATTTTGGGCAGTTGTTCACGGTGGACCCTCCAACTGAGCAGCTTCACACCACTGGGTTACAGGCAGTGGATGCCGATCCTCCCATTGACGAAACCGCACCCTCTCTTGACGAAGTCAGAGAGGCTGTAGCAAAGTTGAAGGGTGGAAAGGCAGCTGGTGTTTGTAATATCAGTGCGGAGCTCCTCAAAGCTGGGGGTGAGGCCATGATCCGCGGGTTGCATGCTGTCCTGACTGCCGTGTGGCAATCAGGTACCATTCCTCCTGACTGGAAAAGGGGGCTGGTCGTCCCTATCTGGAAAGGGAAAGGGGACCGTCAGGACTGCAACAATTACCGTGGTATTACACTGCTCAGCGTACCAGGCAAGGTGCTTGCCCATCTATTGCTGACACGGATTCGCAGTCATCTGGTGAAGCATCAGAGACCTCAGCAGTCTGGGTTTACGCCTGGTAAGTCAACAACGGACCGTATCCTAGCGCTTCGTGTCCTGGTGGAACGCCGACGTGAGTTTCGACAGGGGATGCTTGCAGCCTATGTTGATCTCAAGAAGGCGTTTGACTCAGTGCATCGTGAGTCACTCTGGGATCTTCTGCGACTTCGCGGGATTCCTGCAAGGACTATTGGTTTGATAACTGGTCTGTATTCTGGGACTGAGAGTGCTGTGAAGTGTGGGGCAGGTGTATCCAGCTTCTTTCCTGTGAATACAGGAGTGAGGCAAGGGTGCATCCTTGCCCCATCACTTTTCAACGCTTGTATGGACTGGGTATTGGACAAGGTTGTAGATCAAAGTGATTGTGGAGCATCCGTCGGCAACACCAAGATCACTGATCTTGTTTTTGCCGATGATGCAGTAATCTTTGCTGAGTCGCTGGAGGTCCTGGTGATGGCTCTCGGGGCGCTGCACGAGGAGGCAAAGCCTTTGGGACTTGAGGTCTCCTGGCTCAAGACCAAGGTCCAGGTGTTTGGAGACTTACTAGATGAAACAGTACAGTCTGTTCATGCGTGTGGCGAGGACATTGAGATCTTGGAAAGTTTTACATACCTTGGTAGCGCAGTCCATTGTGACGGCGGGTCACGTCAAGAAGTCTTACGGCGGATTGGCATAGCCGACGGTGTTATGGACTCGCTCAGCGGGAGTATTTGGCGTTGTCGGTACCTGTGCAGAAGGACAAAGATCCGGATCTTCAAGTCGCTTGTGATCCTTGTCTTACTCTATGGTTGTGAGACATGGACACTAAATAGTGACTTGAAGAGACGAATCAATGCCTTTGGTAATAAGTGTCTTCGCAGAATCATGGGGTATCGCTGGGATGATTACGTGTCAAATCAGCGATTGCACCGTGAGACTGAATCGAGGCCTATTACCTGCATAGTCCGTCAACGCCAACTTCGGCTATATGGGCATGTGGCACGCTACCCTGAAACCGATCCTTCCCATCGGGTTGTATCTGTAAGAGACAATCCGGTGTGGAGGAGGCCAAGGGGGCGCCCACAAGGCTCGTGGCTGGGGCAAGTTGATGTTTCTTGTCGAGAGCTGCTTGGTATGGGAAAGGAGCCTGCATGGGGACTCGCGCGTGGTGACCCCCGGGAGTGGCGTCGTAGGGTGGGCGAGGCGACACGCCCCCCGGCGTATGCCCCCAATGATTGATTGATATCACAAGCGTAGGAGCTGACTGTCTTCTTCAGGAAGGCACAGGTGAGGCGGATGACGGCGGTTTTTGAGAGAGGCGGCGGACGGGGCAGGTCGCCGCCTCCTCCGCCAAGGTAGGTTTGGGCATGCTTAAACGTCTTATCACTCGTTATTATACAACTTAGTGATTATGGTGAGATGTTAGTTATATCCACGTGTCATTATCTAAATCAATGTAGCACCGTGTGTCACCTTAAATAAGGGTGATTTAAAGATGTTATGATGAGGTGACTGCTGGCCGAGCTGGCGGGGCAGTGAGTGACTGAGAAATTCTTGCCGCGGGGCTTCCCCATAATAAATATTCACTATTTTAACACACATACACACCTTCTACCACCAAAACACTAGCAACACAGGCTCCTTACTTATATATCTTACTATCTGATACATTAAAACTACTTAAAATGCAAGCATTAAAAATAAAACTAGAATTAGTTTTAGATGACGGGGACAGAAGGCGGAGAGGCAGTCTGGCATGCCATTCTTGCCCGGAAATATGTATCACTGGCTTGTTATTGGTCGAGAAGTTTTAAAAACTGTTTGTCATTGGCTGGTGACGGATGACGCCTTAGCCAGTCACAACCTTCCTACTCGTTTACGACCTACCGAGGGAGCTTTGTAGCTTCCGTCATTAGGGAAAGTAGTACAGGAGAACCTCATTTAACCGGCATTCAAAACAACGGCAGCCTCAAAACAATGGCACTAATCCACCCAGGCTTTTTTTTTTTTTTTTTTTTTTTTTTTTTTTTTTTTTTTTTTTTTTTTTTTTTCCACCCCTCTTTTTCATTTTATTCTCTTACTGTCTTCTTTATAGGGACTGGCAACTAAGCGGCCTTTGTGCTACCCATTTTTGTTGTGCCCTTGGCCAGTTCCTTGTGATGGGGGGAAAAAAAAAAAAAAAAAAAAAAAAAAAATTGGGCGATTCCATAAGAGTAACTCTCAAAACAACGGCAAAATGAGTTATCCGGCATGCGCTCCCCCCCGAGGGTGCCGGATAAACGAGGTTTTCCTGTATCTAGGTAGTGCGAGAGCAGGTTGTTGCTGGCTATACTACCTCCGTTGCTGGCTTTTCGCCCAGGGTTGTGAATTTTTGTAGGCCACATTGTTGTACCGAGCCACCAGAATTATCATATTTTCAATTGATAATCGTACAACCTTTGGTAAAATCATATACGTAGTTAGTAAATGACTTTATAATTTTAGTAAATAACTTGTAATTTACTTTAGTAAATAACTTGGTAATTTTACTCACCCCAGTTTGAATGTCGTCGTAACATTGGATTTTCGATCTCGTATATTGAAAATAGACCCTAATTTACACATCTCGTATCATCGGATTCTCGTATATCGAATGCTCGTGTAGCGGGACCTCCCTGTACAGTAATGTTTAGAGATTACATGATACAGTACTATATTTTAAGATGTCAGCTCCATCACACAAGGGTGTCTCCAGCAGGAAGTGAATGGAATTGAAGAGCCTGAGCCTGCAGGAAAGGGTCAAAAGGACAAAAACACGACTTTATGCGACTGAGGATATGCCGAGTGTAAGCAAAGAGATGCAGTTATAACAGCAATATGCCGAGATACATTATTTTTTGCCGACTTTCTGTATAAATGTTCACACAAGAGGTTGTGAGGGCATGATATGCCGAGTGAAAACCATGAGATGCAGTTTAGGGGAGGCGGTAGCAGAGTGGTTAGCATCACCGAGTGGCGTTCTCGAAGACCCGAGTTCGATCCCGAGTGAGACCCATAAATCCACTTAAAATCTTTCTGCACCGTCGAGTGGCCTAAGAACACCCACATGCCCTGTCCATTAACTCTACCTTCGACTGTGAGTGCATGGGAGGACACAGGGGGTGGCATGAGCCTCTAATTACAGGCGTCACTATAACAATCCTGCCTGCACCACCACGGGTGAGGGCCAACCATCACAGCCCTCAAGTGTGCCTCCAGGGCCTGCCATCCCACCCCTGGAGCTCACTGCCTACACGCGCTATAGGCATAGATGTAAAAAAACAAGAAAAAAAACTTTGTCTTTGCCTTGCCGAGTTATATCAAATTCCGAGTTATACAGTGCCGAGTTATAAGGCTTTTACTGTAACTGCGGATCCGCGTCAGCAATAGATGGGCGAGCACCTTGCCTGGCACGCTGAGCAGTGTAATACCGCGGTAATTGTTGCAGTCCTGACGGTCCCCTTTCCCTTTCCAGATAGGGACGACCAGCCCCCTTTTCCAGTCAGGAGGAATGGTACCTGATTGCCACACAGCAGTCAGGACAGCATGCAACCCGCGGATCATGGCAACGTACAACACGCAAACGACAACAACAACAAACGCAAAACACACACACATTTTCCATCCTGCTTGTCCATTCACTCGACTCTATCAATCATGCAACTGTTGTGCTGCTTATCTCTCCCCCTGAAGGCCCTACACACCACACAGGGTTCCCACACAGGGCTCCCACACAGGGTTCCCACACAGGGTTCCCACACAGGTTCCCACACAGGGTTCCCACACAGGTTCCCACACAGGTTCCCACACAGGGTTCCCACACAGGGTTCCCACACAGGGTTCCCACACAGGGTTCCCACACAGGGTTCCCACACAGGGTTCCCACACAGGGTCCCCACACAGGGTTCCCACACAGGGTTCCCACACAGGGTTCCCACACAGGGTTCCCACACAGGGTCCCCACACAGGGTCCCCACACAGAGTTCCCACACAGGGTTCCCCACACAGGGTCCCCACACAGGGTTCCCACACAGGGTTCCCACACAGGGTTCCCACACAGGGTTCCCACACAGGGTTCCCACACAGGGTTCCCACACAGGGTTCCCACACAGGGTTCCCACACAGGGTTCCCACACAGGGTCCCACACAGGGTCCCCACACAGAGTTCCCACACAGGGTTCCCACACAGGGTCCCCACACAGAGTTCCCACACAGGGTTCCCACACAGGGTCCCACACAGGGTCCCACACAGGGTTCCCACACAGGGTTCCCACACAGGGTTCCCACACAGGGTTCCCACTCAGGGTTCCCACACAGGGTTCCCACTCAGGGTTCCCACTCAGGGTTCCCACACAGGGTTCCCACACAGGATTCCCACTCAGGGTTCCCACACAGGGTTCCCACACAGGGTTCCCACACAGGGTTCCCACACAGGGTTCCCACTCAGGGTTCCCACACAGGGTTCCCACTCAGGGTTCCCACACAGGGTTCCCACACAGGGTCCCCACACAGGGTTCCCACACAGGGTTCCCACACAGGGTCCCCACACAGGGTCCCCACACAGGGTTCCCACACAGGGTTCCCACACAGGGTTCCCACTCAGGGTTCCCACTCAGGGTTCCCACACAGGGTTCCCACACAGGGTTCCCACTCAGGGTTCCCACACAGGGTTCCCACACAGGATTCCCACACAGGATTCCCACTCAGGGTTCCCACACAGGGTTCCCACACAGGGTTCCCACACAGGGTTCCCACTCAGGGTTCCCACACAGGGTTCCCACTCAGGGTTCCCACACAGGGTCCCCACTCAGGGTTCCCACTCAGGGTTCCCACACAGGGTTCCCACTCAGGGTTCCCACACAGGGTTCCCACTCAGGGTTCCCACTCAGGGTTCCCACACAGGGTCCCCACACAGGGTTCCCACACAGGGTTCCCACACAGGGTTCCCACACAGGATTCCCACACAGGGTTCCCACACAGGGTTCCCACAGAGGGTTCCCACACAGGGTTCCCACAGAGGGTTCCCACACAGGGTTCCCACAGAGGGTCACTGCAAAATGAGGCATTTCCGACAATTTTGAATGTGACCATCATTCTTAACACAGCTATATAAATGTGGCAAGAGTACTTTTAACCTCGTACTCAATTACTGGTGGCAAGTACCAAAATACCCTTGCTTAGTCTACCACAATAGGTGTGATGCCACGGTGCAAATAATACCCAATAATCATAATAATAACAATGATGATGATGGTGATGATGGTGATGATGGTGATGATGATGATGATGATGATGGTTGGCACTCACTGATGCGTTGCCACTTGGCCACCCAGCTGTCCTTGGGGCTCATCAGGGAGATGAACCTGCAAACACACACCACCAATCAACACAAGAACATAAGAACATAAGAACATAAGAACATTAAGAACATAAGAACATACATAAGAACCTAAGAACATATGAACCTAAGAACCTAAGAACCTAAGAACATATGAACATATGAACATAAGAACCTAAGAACCTAAGAACCTAAGAACCTAAGAACATTAAGAACCTAAGAACCTAAGAACCTAAGAACATTAGAACCTAAGAACCTAAGAACCTAAGAACCTAAGAACCTAAGAACATTAAGAACCTAAGAACCTAAGAACCTAAGAACCTAAGAACCTAAGAACATACATAAGAACATACATAAGAACCTAAGAACCTAAGAACCTAAGAACATTAGAACCTAAGAACATTAGAACCTAAGAACATTAGAACCTAAGAACCTAAGAACCTAAGAACATTAGAACCTAAGAACCTAAGAACATTAGAACCTAAGAACCTAAGAACATTAAGAACCTAAGAACCTAAGAACCTAAGAACCTAAGAACCTTAAGAACCTAAGAACCTAAGAACCTAAGAACCTAAGAACCTTAAGAACCTAAGAACCTAAGAACATTAAGAACCTAAGAACCTAAGAACCTAAGAACCTAAGAACATTAAGAACCTAAGAACATTAAGAACCTAAGAACCTAAGAACCTAAGAACCTAAGAACCTTAAGAACCTAAGAACCTAAGAACATTAAGAACCTAAGAACCTAAGAACCTTAAGAACCTAAGAACCTAAGAACCTAAGAACCTAAGAACCTTAAGAACCTAAGAACCTAAGAACCTAAGAACCTAAGAACCTTAAGAACCTAAGAACCTAAGAACATTAAGAACCTAAGAACCTAAGAACCTAAGAACCTAAGAACATTAAGAACCTAAGAACATTAAGAACCTAAGAACCTAAGAACCTAAGAACCTAAGAACCTTAAGAACCTAAGAACCTAAGAACATTAAGAACCTAAGAACCTAAGAACCTAAGAACCTAAGAACCTAAGAACCTTAAGAACCTAAGAACCTAAGAACCTAAGAACCTAAGAACATTAAGAACATTAAGAACCTAAGAACCTAAGAACCTAAGAACATTAAGAACCTAAGAACCTAAGAACCTAAGAACCTAAGAACCTAAGAACATTAAGAACATTAAGAACCTAAGAACCTAAGAACCTAAGAACCTAAGAACATTAAGAACCTAAGAACCTAAGAACCTAAGAACATAAGAAAATAAGGAAGCTACAAGAGGCCGTGAGACCTACACGTGGTAGTTCCTGTTACTTAACACTACAGGTTAAAGTTCCCAAACTCGGCAACCTCGGGACCAGCGCCGAGCCGAGTAATGGAATTTTCCGACTTTTAGAACGTAGATATATTAAGGGGAAAAAAGCATGAAAATCACTGAAAAACTGAGGTTCTGCCATCCAACTTCTTCAAAAGGTCAATTTTCTCAGAAATAGTTAACACATTGTTCTTCCTTTTCTTTTCACTTGCACCAGTAGGTGTTCCTGGACGTTTGGGAGCCATAATACCCATAACAGACCTGTAGAAGTACACAAAATAACAGTGTACACAACTCTACAGTCACAACACCACTGAACAATAACAACAAACAAATCGGCGGGAGAAACCAAGCGGCCTAGTGTGGTGGCACCCAGCGGCCGACCCGGCAACTACGCGCCGGGTTTTGGGTGTTCTGCCGGGTTTTGGAAAATCCGGAACCCTAGCCGAGTTTTGGGTGTTGCCGAGTCTTGGGATGCCGAGTTTGGGAACTTCAACCTGTACCTACATCCACCTTTCATCCCCATCCATAACACTGTCCAGCCTCCTTTTAAATGGCTGGTAAATGATTAATAGCGCAAACACACGCATATTAAACAGGGTTCACAAATACATATGAAAATAAAATCAATAAAAATAAAAATTAACGATTAAAATAAAAATCTAAAAAAATAAAAATAAAATCTTTAACACCTTGAGGCCCAGAACGTAATTTCCATTGTAATTTGTGTACCATTAGACGATTTTTAGTGACTATAAGCAATATTTTATAGCTATGACCTGTTTAGTAGCCTTGTCCACTAACTAATTTGGTATATTCAGTGACTTTTCGTGATTATATGGCTGACAACAGACAATTTTTTATAGCCAAGGAAAGATCTGGGCGTGAAGGGTTTAATTCACATATAACAAATGAAAATATACTCAATAATGAACATAGTAGTAGTAGTAGTAGTAGTAGTAGTAGTAGTAGTAGCAGTAGTAGTAGTAGTAGTAGTAGTAGTAGTAGTAGTAGTAGTGGTAGTAGTAGTAGTAGTAGTAGTAGTAGTAGTAGTAGTAGTAGTAGTAGTAGTAGTAGTAGTAGTGGGTAGTAGTAGTAGTAGTAGTAGTAGTAGTAGTAGTAGTAGTAGTAGTAGTAGTAGTAGTAGTAGTAGTAGTAGTGGTAGTAGTAGTAGTAGTAGAAGTAGTAGTAGAAGTAGTAGAAGTAGTAGTAGTAGTAGTAGTAGCCGCAGTAAAAGTAGTAGTAGTAGTAGTAGTAGTAGTAAAAGTAGTAGTAGTAAAAGTAGTAGAGTAGTAGTAGTAGTAGTAGTAGAAGCTGTAGTAGTAGTAGTAGTAATAGTAATAGTAGTAGTAGTAGTAATAGTAGTAGAAGCTGTAGTAGTAGTAGTAGTAGTAATAGTAGTAGTAGTAGTAGTAGTAGTAGTAATAGTAGTAATAGTAGTAGTAAAAGCTGTAGTAGTAGTAGTAGTAATAGTAATAGTAGTAGTAGTAGTAATAGTAGTAGAAGCTGTAGTAGTAGTAGTAGTAGTAATAGTAGTAGTAGTAGTAGTAGTAGTATAGCAGCTGTAGTAGTAGTAGCAGCAGTAAAAGTTGTAGTAGTAGTAAAAGTAATATAGTAGTAGTAGTAGTAGTAGTAGAAGCTGTAGTAGTAGTAGTAGTAGTAGTAGTAGTAGTAGTATAGTAGTAGTAGTAGTAGTAGTAGTAGTAGTAGTAGTAGTAGTAGTAGTATAGCAGCTGTAGTAGTAGTAGTAGTAGTAGTAGTAGTAGTAGTAGTAGTAGTATAGCAGCTGTAGTAGTAGTAGGTTGTAAAATGTGTGTGGTTGTGGTTGTCTGCTATTACTGTTTAGCCTTGAGAATTTGAGATGCCTTATGGTTTAAAGGGAAAGGCAGGGAAGCAAGCACATTCCATAGTCACTGCGCCTCACATACATACATTAGAACATAAGAACATAAGGAAGCTACAAGAGGCTGTGAGACCTACACGTGGTAGTTCCTGTGGTAAAATTCTAGAGTCCTTTCCCGCCCTTATCAGTATTTTTTTCTCCAGACCTTCACAGATCCCTTCCGATACCACTAAAATGTTATTATAGAATGGGGGAGAGATGCCCCCTTCAACACCCCTTCCCCCTATATGACCCCCCCGGACTCCCCAAAAATAATACTACTAACCTAACCTTACTATAACTCAACCTAATTCCTTACCAATAACCTCCTAACGAGACCTAAGAGCGGGAAATACTAGAATTTTACCAGGTTAGGTTAGGTTAGTAAATTATTTTTTTAAAAATTATCTCTCCCCCCCCTTTATTATTACGTGTTAGAGGTATCTGAAGGGATCTGTGAAGGTCTGGAGAAAATATAACCACTAATAAGTGCGGGAAAGGACTCTAGAATTTTACCCTTCCTGTTACTTTGCACTACCTACATCCATTTTATATTCATCCCCATCTATGACATTATCCAGCCTCCTTTTAAAGCTCCCTAATGACTCCGCACTAACTAACTACCTGACGACTGAGTCCATGCCAATCATTCACCACCCTATTTGTGAACCAGTTTCTCCCTATTTCTTTATTAAATCTACGCTTTTCCAGCTTGAATCTGTTACTGCTTGAGTCAATGAGTCAGCTGAACAATGACTCACAGTGAACAAACACACAAGCAGAGCATCCCGAGGTGGCGTCAGTGGTTTCCCTTCCCTTCCCTTCCCTTCCTTCCCTTTCCTTCTTTTTCTCCTCCTCTATAATCTCTCCTCCCTTTCCTTCTCTCCCTGAATTCTTTCCTTCCTTTCTTTCTTTCTCCTTTCTCTCCTTCCCTTCTCCACATTTCCTTCCTTTTCTTCCTCTTCTCTCTTCCTTATTCCTTCCTCTCCTTCCAGTCTTGCGCTTTCCTTCCTTCTCTCTTCCTTACTTCCTTCCTTCCTTCCATTCTCTAAATTTCCTTTTATTCCTGAACCTTTTCCTCCCTTTCCTTTTTCCTTCCTTCCTTCCTTCCTTTCCCTTCCCTTCCCTTCCCTTCCCTTCCCTTCCCTCCTTCCTTCCTTCCTTCCTTCCTTCCTTCCTTTCCTTCCCTTCCCTTCCCTTCCCTTCCCTTCCCTTCCCTCCTTCCTTCCTTCCTTCCTTCCTTCCTTCCCTTTCCTTCTCTCCCTGAACCTTTCCCTTCCTTCCTTCCTCCTTCCTTCCTTCCTTCCTTTCCTTCCTTCCTTCCTTCCTTCCTTCCTTCCTTCCTTCCTTCCTTTCCTTCCTTATTCCTTCCTTCCTTCCTTCATTCATTCCTCCCTTCCTTCCTTCCTTCCTTCCTTCCTTCCTTCCTTCCTCTTTCTTTCCCCAATTTCCTTCAAATCAAATCTTCAAAAATATTCTGTTGACTTTGACCTCCAATATTTCTGTGCATGCCTCCATAATCACCCTTCACTTCCTGCCTGCTTCCATTGTTCTCCCCAGTCCTCTTCCTGTTTCTACTTCCTTCCAACAGTCATGTATTCCTTTATACAGTAAAACCTCTCGTATTCGGACCCTCATTTTTCGGACCTCTCCTTTTTTTTTTTTTTTTTTTTTTTTTTTTTTTTTTTGAGGGGTCGAAATTTCCTAATTTTTTTTTTTTTTTTTTTTAGGGGTCGAAATTTCCTAGCTTTAATATATACACCTAGATTTTTTTTTTTTTTTTTTTTTTTTTAGGGTCGAAATTTCCTAGCTATATATATATACACCTAGATTTTTTTTTTTTTTTTTTTTTTTTTAGGGGTCGAAATTTCCTAGCTTTAAATATATACACCTAGATTTTTTTTTTTTTTTTTTTTTTTAGGGGTCGAAATTTCCTAGCTATATATATATATACACCTAGATTTTTTTTTTTTTTTTTTTTTTTTTTAGGGGTCGAAATTTCCTAGGTATAATATATACACCTAGATTTTTTTTTTTTTTTTTTTTTAGGGGTCGAAATTTCCTAGCTTTAATATATACACCTAGATTATTTTTTTTTTTTTTTTTTTTTTTAGGGGTCGAAATTTCCTAGCTATATATATATATACACCTATATATATATATATTTTTTTTTAGGGGTCGAAATTTCCTAGCTATATATATATATATCACCTAGATTTTTTTTTTTTTTTTTTTTTTTTTTTTTTTTTTTTGAGTCGAAATTTCCTAGTGATATATATATACACCTAGATTTTTTTTTTTTTTTTTAGGGTCGAAATTTCCTAGCTATATATATATACACCTAGATTTTTTTTTTTTTTTTTTAGGGGTCGAATTTCCTAGCTTTAATATATACACCTAGATTATTTTTTTTTTATTTTTTTTTTAGGGGTCGAAATTTCCTAGCTATATATATATATATACACCTATATATATATATATTTTTTTTAGGGGTCGAAATTTCCTAGCTATATATATATATACACCTAGATTTTTTTTTTTTTTTTTTTTTTTTTTAGGAGTCGAAATTTCCTAGTGATATATATATACACCTAGATTTTTTTTTTTTTTTTTTTTTTTTTTTTTTTTAGGAGTCGAATTTCCTAGCTATATATATATACACCTAGATTTTTTTTTTTTTTTAGGGGTCGAAATTTCCTAGTTATATATATATACACTAGATTTTTTTTTTTTTTTTTAGGGGTCGAAATTTCCTAGCTATATATATATACACCTAGATTTTTTTTTTTTTTTTTTTTAGGAGTCGAAATTTCTAGTTATATTATATACACCTAGATTTTTTTTTTTTTTTTTTTAGGGGTCGAAAGTTTCCTAGCTATATATATATACACCTAGATTTTTTTTTTTTTTTTAGGGGTCGAAATTTCCTAGTTATATATATTAACACCTAGATTTTTTTTTTTTTTTTAGGGGTCGAAATTTCCTAGCTATTATATATATACACCTAGATTTTTTTTTTTTTTTTTTTTAGGAGTCGAAATTTCCTAGTGATATATAATACACCTAGATTTTTTTTTTTTTTTTTTTTAGGGGTCGAAATTTCCTAGCTATATATATTACACCTAGATTTTTTTTTTTTTTTTTTAGGGGTCGAAATTTCCTAGCTTTAATATATACACCTAGATTATTTTTTTTTTTTTTTTTTTTTTAGGGGTCGAAATTTCCTAGCTATATATATATATACACCTATATATATATATATTTTTTTTTAGGGGGTCGAAATTTCCTAGCTATATATATATATACACCTAGAATTTTTTTTTTTTTTTTTTTTTTTTTTTTTTTAGGAGTCGAATTTCCTAGTGATATATATATACACCTAGATTTTTTTTTTTTTTTTTTTTTTTTTTTTTTTAGGAGTCGAAATTTCCTAGCTATATATATATACACCTAGATTTTTTTTTTTTTTTAGGGGTCGAAATTTCCTAGTTTATATATATATACACCTAGATTTTTTTTTTTTTTTTAGGGGTCGAAATTTCCTAGCTATATATATATACACCTAGATTTTTTTTTTTTTTTTTTTTTTTTTTTTTTTTTTTTTTTTTTTTTTTTTTTTTTTTTTAGGAGTCGAAATTTCCTAGTTATATATATACACCTAGATTTTTTTTTTTTTTTTTTTGGGGTCGAAATTTCCTAGCTATATATATTATTTCACCTAGATTTTTTTTTTTTTTTTTTTTAGGGGTTCGAAATTTCCTAGTTATCATATATATATACACACTAGATTTTTTTTTTTTTTTTTTTTAGGGGTCGAAATTTCCTAGTATATATTATACACCTAGATTTTTTTTTTTTTTTTTTTTTTTTTTTTTTTTAGGAGTCGAAATTTCCTAGTTATATATATATACCTAGATTTTTTTTTTTTTTTTTTTTTTTTTTTTTCTTTTTTAGGAGTCGAAATTTCCTAGTGATATATATATACACCTAGATTTTTTTTTTTTTTTTTTTTTTATGGGGTCGAAATTTCCTAGCTATATTATATACACCTAGATTTTTTTTTTTTTTTTTTTAGGGGTCGAAATTTCCTAGCTTTAATATATACACCTAGATTATTTTTTTTTTTTATTTTTTTTTTTAGGGGTCGAAATTTCCTAGCTATATATATATATACACCTATATATATTATATTTTTTTTTAGGGGTCGAAATTTCCTAGCTATATATTATATACACCTAGATTTTTTTTTTTTTTGTTTTTTTTTTTTTTTAGGAGTCGAAATTTCCTAGTGAATATATAATACACCTAGATTTTTTTTTTTTTTTTTTTTTTTTTTTATTTTTTTTTTTAGGAGTCGAAATTTCCTAGCTATAATATATATACACCTAGATTTTTTTTTTTTTAGGGGTCGAAATTTCCTAGTTATATATATATACACCTAGATTTTTTTTTTTTTTTTTAGGGTCGAAATTTCCTAGCTATATATATATACACCTAGATTTTTTTTTTTTTTTTTTTTTAGGAGTCGAAATTTCCTAGTTATATTAATATACACCTAGATTTTTTTTTTTTTTTTTAGGGGTCGAAATTTTCCTAGCTATATATATATTACACCTAGATTTTTTTTTTTTTTTTTTTTTTGGGGTCGAAATTTCCTAGTTTATATATATACACCTAGATTTTTTTTTTTTTTTTTAGGGTCGAAATTTCCTAGCTATATATATATACACCTAGAATTTTTTGTTTTTTTTTTTTTTTTTTAGGAGTCGAAATTTCCTAGTTTATATATATATACACCTAGATTTTTTTTTTTTTTTGAGGGTCGAAATTTCCTAGTGATATATATATACCTAGATTTTTTTTTTTTTTTTTTTTTTTTTTTTAGGGGGTCGAAATTTCTAGCTATATATTAATATACACCTAGATTTTTTTTTTTTTTTTTTTAGGGGTCGAAATTTCCTAGCTATATATATAATATACACCTAGATTTTTTTTTTTTTTTTTTTTAGGGGTCGAAATTTCCTAGCTATATATATATATATATATATATATATATTATATACATATATATATATATATATATATATATATATATATATATATATATATATACACCTAGATTTTTTTTTTTTTTTTTTTTTGAGGGGTCGAAATTTCCTAGCTTAATTATATACACCTATATTTTTTTTTTTTTTTTTTTTAGGGGTCGAAATTTCCTAGCTTTAATATATACACCTAGATTATTTTTTTTTTAATTTTTTTTTTAGGGGTCGAAATTTCCTAGCTTTAATATATACACCTAGTATTATTATTATTTTTTTTTTTTTGAGGGGTCGAAATTTCCTAGCTATATAATATATAACACCTAGATTTTTTTTTTTTTTTTTTTTTTTTAGGGGTCGAAATTTCCTAGCTATATATATATACACCTATATATATATATTTTTTTTTTAGGGGTCGAAATTTCCTAGCTTTAATATATACACCTAGATTATTTTTTTTTTTATTTTTTTTTTAGGGGTCGAAATTTCCTAGCTTTAATATATACACCTAGATTATTATTTTTTTTTTTTTTTTTTTGAGGGGTCGAAATTTCCTAGCTATATATATATAAACACCTAGATTTTTTTTTTTTTTTTTTTTTTTTAGGGGTCGAAATTTCCTAGCTATATATATATACACCTATATTATATATATATTTTTTTTTAGGGGTCGAAATTTCTTAGCTATATATATATATATACACCTAGATTTTTTTTTTTTTTTTTTTTTTTTTTTTTTTTTAAGAGTCGAAATTTCCTAGTGATATATATATATACACCTAGATTTTTTTTTTTTTTTTTTTTAGGGGTCGAAATTTCCTAGTTATATATATATACACCTAGATTTTTTTTATTTTTTTTTTAGGGGTCGAAATTTCCTAGCTATATATATATACACCTAGATTTTTTTTTTTTTTTTTTTTTTTTTTTTGAGGGGGTCGAAATTTCCTAGCTATATTATATATATACACCTATATTTTTTTTTTTTTTTTTTAGGGGTCGAAATTTCCTAGCTATATATATATATATATATACACCTAGATTTTTTTTTTTTTTTTTTTTTGGAGAGGGTCGAAATTTCCTAGCTATATATATATTATATATATATATACATCTAGATTTTTTTTTTTTTTTTTAGGGGTCGAAATTTCCTGCTATATATATATATACACCTAGATTTTTTTTTTTTTTTTTTTTTTTTTTTGGGTCGAAATTCCTAGCTATATATATATATATATATACAGGAGAACCTCATTAACCGGCATTTAAACAACGGCAGCCTCAAACAACGGCACTAATCGTCCAGGCTTTTTTTTTTTTTTTTTTTTTTTTCCACTGATAAACTCTGGAACTCTCTTCCTGTTTCTATTTTTCCACTTTCCTATGACTTACATCTTTTCAAAAGAGGAGTAACAAGACACCTCCCGAACTAAATTGGCTCACCCCTCTTTTTTTATTTTATTCTCTTACTGTCTTCTTTATAGGGACCGGCAACTAAGCGGGCTTTGTGTTACCCATTTTTGTTGTGCCCTTGGCCGGTTCCTTGTGATGGGGAAAAAAAAAAAAAAAAAAAAAAAAAAAAAAAAAAAAAAAAAAAAAGGGATTTTGGGAGATTCCATAAGAGTAACTCTCAAAACAACGGCAAAATGAGTTATCCGGCATGCGCTCCCCCCCGAGGGTGCCGGATAAACGAGGTTCTCCTGTATATATATACACCTAGATTTTTTTTTTTTTTTTTTAGGGGTCGAAATTTCCTAGCTATATATATAAACCTAGATTTTTTTTTTTTTTTTTTTTTAGGGGTCGAAATTTCCTACTATATATACACCTAATTTTTTTTTTTTTTTTTTTTTTTTTTTTTTTAGGGGTCGAAATTTCCTAGCTATATATATATATATATATATATATATATATATATATATATATATATATATATATATATATATATATATATATATATATAATATATATATATATATATATATATATATATTATATATATATATATATATATTATATATATGTTTTTTTTTTTTTTTAGGGGTTGAAATTTCCTAGCTATATATATTACTAACCGTAAAGCCGCCCTCCAGGCGGCCTTTTTGGCTAGCTCCTGCGGAGGGCTATTGGCGGGCCTTCGGCCCACCAAATACAGACTCTCCAGATAGTCCCTTCTAACTTTCCTGAAATCATGGATGTAGAAATGTATGTATTAACGCCAACCCATTCACATCATAGCCCCTTCTAACTTTCCTGAAAGCAAAGCCGCCCTCCGGGCGGACTTTTTGGCTAGCTCCTCCGAGGGAGCTCCTATCTGCCTGTCTCTCTCACTATGTATCTGTCTCTCTCACTGTCTGTCTGTCTGTCTGTCTGTCTATCTGTCTCTCTCACTCTGTCTGTCTCTCTGTCTATCTATCTATGTCTGTGTAAGCAATAGAGCGATACAGTAAATACAATATAAATAAAACCAGTTCCTTAACCCCTTCACGCCCAGATCTTTCCTTTGCTATAAAAAATTGTCTGTTGTTAGCCATAAAATTACGAAGTCATTAAATAAACCAAATGATGTATTGGACAAGGATACTAAACAGGTCATAGCTATAAAACATTGCTTATAGTCACTAAAAATCGTCTAATGGTACACAAATTGCAATGGAAATTACATTCTGGGTCTCAAGGGGTTAAAGAAATAAATAACATGCATATATTTCAAGTATTATCTGAACTACATATACTCTTCTGTTTGTATTCCTTATAGCTTTGTAACCCTTTGAGGCCCAGAACGTAATTTCCATAGTAATTTGGGTGCCATTAGACGATTTGTAGTGACTATAAGCAATGTTTTATAGCTATGACCTGTTTAGTAGCCTTGTCCACTAACTAATTTGGTATATTCAGTGACTTTTCGTAATTTTATGGCTAACAACAGACAATTTTATATAGCCAAGGAAAGATCTGGGCGTGAAGGGTTTAATTTCATCCTTGCCCCCCCCCCACTCCTATATTTCATCCTTGCCCCCCCCACTCCTATATTTCATCCTTGCCCCCCCCATAGAAATAAGAGACAAAATAGGAGGAAGAAAAAATAATGAAATAGACCAATTACGAGAAAATAACAACAAAGAGATGTAACACTTTCTCTCTCTCTAACACTCTTCTCTCTCTCTCTCTCTCTAACACTCTCTCTCTCTCTCTTTCTCTAACTCTCTCTCTCTCTCTCTCTCTCTCTCTCTCTCTCTCTCTCTCTCTCTCTCTCTCTCTCTCTAACCTCTAACTCTAACTCTAACTCTCTAACTCTAACTCTAACTCTCTCTCTCTCTCTCTCTCTCTCTCTCTCTCTCTCTCTCTCTCTCTCTCTCTCAACACTCTCTCTCTCTCTCTCTCTCTCTCTCTAACACTCTCTCTCTCTCTCTCTCTCTCACTCTCTCTCTCTCTCTCTCTCTCTCTCTCTCTCTCTCTCTCTCTCTAACACTATATATCTCTCTCTAACACTCTATATATCTCTCTCTCTAACACTATATATCTCTCTCTAACACTCTATATATCTCTCTCTCTAACACTATATATCTCTCTCTAACACTCTATATATCTCTCTCTCTAACACTATATATCTCTCTCTAACACTCTATATATCTCTCTCTCTAACACACACTCTCTCTCTCTCACCCGTCAAAGTTGGATGAGGTACAGTCAAACACGTTGTCACGGTTGCCTTTCATCCGCAGGAATTCATCGCAGTTGTCACAGCCATCCGTCTCAAACATGTCCACTGTCTGTGCGGGAAGGAGTGGATAAATACACACACACACACACACACACACACATGTATAGTAACATCAGGTCTTGTGTAATGCTAAACCAAGAGATGTCTGATACATTTGTATGCAACATGGGAGTAAGGCAAGGGGAACATTTGTCGCCCCTGCTTTTTGCTTTTTACATTAATGATATTGATAATAAATGACTTGAATGTAACTGCAATTTTCTAGATTTTGGTCATGATTTGATAAACTCCTATTTGAAACTTTTTGTTCTAATGTACGCAGATGCTACCATTATATTATGTGACAGTGAGGAAGGAATGAAGCAGGCTCTGATCGCATTGTATACTTACTGTAATTATTAGGTGGTGGGTTGGTAATTGTGGTAATTGGGTGGTGGGGTGGGTGGGTGGGTGGGTGGGTGGTAATAATAGTGAGTGGAAGTTAAAGATTAATTGTAACAAAACAAAAATAGTGGTGTTCAGTAGGGGAAAAACTCATCTAAGTAATTATAAATTTGAATTTGGTTATGAAAAAGTTGAGGTGGTAGAAGATTACAAGTATCTTGGTGTATTATTTAATTACAATGGCAGGTTCCGTAAAGGAGAGCTAGATTTGAAAGAACAAGCAACAAGAGCAATGTATTCACTAATAGGTAAATGTAGAAAGTTTGACTTGCCAGTTGATATGCAGTTGGAATTATTTACTACCATGGTGTTACCAGTACTGACCTATGCAGCTGAGATTTGGGGAGACTATAGGATTAGAGAGCTAGAGATATTACACTTAAAATTCTTAAAACAGATGTTGTGTGTTCATAAAAACGCTAGCAATGATATGGTATAGGGTGAACTTGGAGTGTACCCACTGGACAGTCCTATAAAGTGCAGAATGTTAGGTTACTGGTCTCGGCTAATTTCAGGTAAAAAACACTAAATTATGCTATATAATGTATCAATGTTTGTTGCATTTGGATATGTTAGGGCATAGACCACTGTATACCTGGACTGCGCACGGAATATCGGCCTGTCGCGCAAGGGCCCGAAGTCGGAGGGCCGCTCGGATTCATATATATATATATATATATATATATATATATACGGATCATATAGACTGGTTCATCAGTATATATGGTATACTGTAATCTTCGTAAATGTTTGTTCTATAATATTATCAAATAAAAAACAGTAAAACACGCTAAAGAAATGCCATTACGAGACTATGAAGAAATATGCATGAACTTAATATTCACTTAACTCTTCGCCATTTAAAACTTTGCGAGTCAACTTTTATCATGAAGGGTGTCAATAGAAGCGCAATTTTATTAGCTTTCCATTGCTATATTTCGTTATCTGATAAATTAATTAGAACCATGCATAAATTAGCGTTAAACTAACTAAATAAATAACATCATCAATCGGGTAATTTTCCCGATTGATGAGGTTATTTATTTAGTCAACGCTAATTTATACATGGTGCTAATTCATTTATCAGAAAACGAAATATATAAGTAAATAAATAACATCATCAATCGGGAAAATTACCCGATTGGTGATTTTATTTATTTATTTAACGCTAATTTATGCATGGTTCTAATTCATTTATCAGATAACGAAATACATCAATGGAAAGCTAATAAAATTGCGCTTCTATTGATACCCTTCATGATAAAAGTTGACTCGCAAAGTTTTAAATGGTGAAGAGTTAAGTGAATATTAAATTAAGTTCATGCATATTTCTTCATAGTCTCGTAATGGCATTTCTTTAGCGTGTTTTACTGTTTTTTATTTGATAATATTATAGAACAAACATTTACGAAGATTACAGTATAGCATGTATACTAATAAACCAGTCTATATGATAGTCCATAGACCACTATATCTCTTTGTCGGGTGCCCCGCAGGCCTCTATGCAGCCCCGCAATTCAAAACATTGTCGCGTGAACAGTCCAGGTATACAGTGGTCTATGGTTAGGGTTATACACTTCTCCATGGGTTGCCTGCATTAAGAATATATGTAATGAGTGTGGCATGTCAGGGATGTGGTTATCACAACATGTGCCCAACACTACATGGTTTAAGAAAGCAGTTGAAGTGAGATTAAAGGATCAGTGGATTACTGCCTGGCATCATAATTTATCAACAAAATCGTTATGCAGTAACTACAATATATTTAAGCAGATTTATGGTATGAAGGTGTACCTCGTCAAACTACCGAAAAGTATTGGCATCCAGGTAACTAGGTAACTAGGTAACTAGATTCAGAACAAGCAACAATAGACTACCAATAAATGTTGGTAGATACACAGGTGTCAACAGAGAAGATCGTCTTTGTAGCAAGTGTATTGCTAATGTTGTAGGAGATGAATTTCATGTCCTATTCAAATGTGCTAACGAGGCAATTGTAAGGCTGCGGGATATGTATATCCAGAAATACTACACAATTAGGCCAACGCATTTTAAGTATGTTGCGTTAATGCAAAGTAGCAGTGTGAATGTTTTGAAGAACTTGTCATTATTCATCAGATCAATGTTGAGCATGTTTAGATAAGCTAACAAGTATATCTGATTATTAGTTATCTTTATTTATACTTTCCTATGTGTCACTTAGTTTTGGAAATTGACAATTGGATTTCTCCTAACTTTTAGTTTACGTAGTACTTATCTGTATGTGCATGTATGCACACTTATCTTATTGGCAGCGTTTAAAATGTCCTGCCAAATGTATTGTATCTTATAGGAGCTGTGCTCCATACTTTATTTATAAAGTCTGAGCAATAATAAATGCTATTCTATTCTATTCTATTCTATTCACAGGTATATATACCTAAACACACACACACACACACACACATATATATGCCCATAAACACACACACACACACACACATATATGCACCTAAACACACACACACACACACATATATATGCCCATAAACACACACACACACATATATGCACCTAAACACACACACACACACATATATATGCCCATAAACACACACACACACATATATGCACCTAAACACACACACACACACACATATATATGCCCATAAACACACACACACACACATATATATGCCCATAAACACACACACACACACATATATGCACCTAAACACACACACACACACACACATATATGCACCTAAACACACACACACACACACATATATATGCCCATAAACACACACACACACACATATATGCACCTAAACACACACACACACACACATATATGCACCTAAACACACACACACACACACATATATGCACCTAACACACACACACACACACACATATATATATGCCCATAAACACACACACACACATATATGCACCTAAACACACACACACACACACACAATATATGCACCTAAACACACACACACACATACATGCACCTAAAACACACACACACACACATATATGCCCATAAACACACACACACACACATATATGCACCTAAACACACACACACACATATATGCACCTAAACACACACACACACATATATGCACCTAAACACACACACACACACATATATGCACCTAAACACACACACACACATATATATGCACCTAAACACACACACACACACATATGCACCTAAACACACACACACACACACATATATGCACCTAAACACACACACACACACATATATGCACCTAAACCACACACACACACACATATGCACCTAAACACACACACACACACACATATATGCACCTAAACACACACACACACATATATGCACCTAAACACACACACACACACATATGCACCTAAACACACACACACACACACATATATGCACCTAAACACACACACACACACATATGCACCTAAACACACACACACACACACATATATGCACCTAAACACACACACACACACATATGCACCTAAACACACACACACACACACATATATGCACCTAAACACACACACACACACATATGCACCTAAACACACACACACACACACATATATGCACCTAAACACACACACACACACATATGCACCTAAAACACACACACACACACACATATATGCACCTAAACACACACACACACATATGCACCTAAACACACACACACACACATATATGCACCTAAACACACACACACACATATATACACCTAAACACACACACACATATATATATACACCTAAACACACACACACATATATATATACACCTAAACACACACACACACACACATATATGCACCTAAACACACACACACACATATATGCACCTAAACACACACACACACACATATGCACCTAAACACACACACACACACACATATATGCACCTAAACACACACACACACATATATGCACCTAAACACACACACACACATATATGCACCTAAACACACACACACACACATATATGCACCTAAACACACACACACACATATATAATGACCTGATATTTTTGTTTGGGCAAGAGCATGTTTTTAAGGGGATTTAGATGATTTTTGCTGTAGTAAACTATTTTTTTTTGTATGTAGATTGATTTTGTATAGTAGATTTTGTATGTAGTAGATTTTTTGTTATTTGATGTAAGGCCTCTTAGAAAAAAAGAGAAAAAAAGTTATTTTGCTGAAAAATGAACATCAGATTATTGGCTATCATGGACGAGAACTGCGCCGTCGCTACCGCCGTTACCACTTACGTTTTCTGTATTATTTTTTGCTCAGTATACCGTGCAGTATTAATCCACTTCTGCGTAACCTTTAAAACTTATATACATGTCAAAGAAATGATATAGTTGTCCAATACACATACAGACACCCTCCCCATGCAGAGGCCCCCCACCCTTTAGGAGGTTAGGTTAATGTTCGGTCAGGTTAATAATCCTCAGGGGCACAGCGGACCACTCGGGGGCTGGCGGGGGGGACTGGTGAATGCGGGGCGGGGCGGAGCACACTCGTTTTCGTACAATCTTGTCACTTCTTTCGTTTCCGAGATACTGACTAGTACAGGTTGAAGTTCCCAAACTCGGCATCCCAAGACTCGGCAACACCCAAAACTCGGCTAGGGTTCCGGATTTTCCAAAACACGGCAGAACACCCAAAACCTGGCGCGTAGTTGCCGGGTCGGCCGCTGGGTGCCACCACACTAGGCCGCTGGGTTTCTCCCGCCGATTTGTTTGTTGTTATTGTTCAGTGGTGTTGTGACTGTAGAGTTGTGTACACTGTTATTTTGTGTACTTCTACAGGTCTGTTATTGGTATTATGGCTCCCAAACCATTTTTTTCCCCTTAATATATCTACGTTCTAAAAGTCGGAAAATTCCATTACTCGGCTCGGCGATGGTCCCGAGGTTGCCGAGTTTGGGAACTTCAACCTGTATTTCCTGATCAAGTTTCAGTGCTTTTTCCGATGGAGAAACATTGTTATCAATAGATCTGGCCACCCTAGGATTTGGTGATGAAAATGACAAAAAAAAAACTTTTGACACATTTCCGGAAAAAAGGTTAAAATGGACGAAGACTGCGCGGTCATTTTTTGACACGGCGATAATTTTTTTCTGGCCTAAAGTTGGTCCTTTTTCAGATGGATATTTTTCTTTCCAAAAACCTGTTTATATATTTTTTTCTTTTTTCATCACCAATTCCTAGGGTTGCCGTTTCCATTGATAACAATGTATCTCCATCAGAGAAAGCACTCAAAGTTTACCAGGAAATAATACAGCTAAGTATTAATTATCCGACCTTGGGGGGACCGAAGGTAGGTCGGATAATTGGAATAGTCGGATGTTGGGATATCACAGTAACCATAAACGTAAGGACAAAATGGTATAGAACATAAAAGATGCAGCTCTTGAAGGCCGAGCCAGTGGTAGACGCCAAAGTAAAATGCATGCATAAATAAAGCCACAAATCGATGTTTTCTAAAAATATTAAAAAAACGAAGTAAAATAAATGGCCAAAACAAGACACAATGTGGTGGTGAAAAAAGTCGGTTGTTTGGACAAGTCGGATGTTTGGAGGTCGGATGTTGGGAATTTGGCTGTAGTCAGTGTCTCAGAAACCAGGGAAGTGACAGCATTGTACGAAAACCCTCTGTGCTGTGACTGTGAAAACCCTCTGTGCTGTGACTGTGAAGACTGTGTGCCCCGCCAAGCATTCCCAGCCGCCGAGTGGCTCGCTCTGTCCTGGCCAGCCGGGAGGATTATTGCTATTTTGGTACTTTCAACCAGTAATTGAGTACGAGGTTAAAAGTACTCTTTTCCTAGGTAGGTATTTTGATTAGTTAAGATTGATGGTCACATTTAAAACCGTCGGAAATGCATAATTTTGCAGTGATCCCCGCTTTAAGTTAGGCTTCTCAACCAACGTCCAGGTTAGGTTAGCGAACTAGTGGGGGTCTTGGGGGGCGCAGCTCCCCATCTATTTCAGGTTACGTAACCAATGTCCATATATTGGATTAAACTTCAGTTTTACTGTTTTACATAGTTAAAGAATTAACGAGATTTTTCCCGGAATAGCGTTGTAATTTCCGTAGACTTTATCGGATATATATTTTTTGCTATATTTTCGGCCTTATGTCATCCCATAGTGTTTACCAGATATATTTTACGCCATCCACATAATATACTATCAGTACAAAACTAGTTGCCAATTTCCCCGCATTCCCGACGGGGTCCACCGAAATATGCCAAAACCCCAGGTTTTGGCATAAAGTAATCAAAAACCTTTGGCCCAATCAAAAACCTTTCTGAGCGTCATCTGGCGAGGACAATGCAACCCTCAGAATTTATTACAAAACCTGTTCCATGCTAAATAAATATATATCAAAGTATATACCTCGATCTACCAAGAAAAATAGCATATAAACTTGTTATTCTTATATACAAAAACCATGAATATTGTTATGCCAAAACCCTCAGAATTTATGCCAAAACCCTCAGAAGTTATGCCAAAACCCTCAGAATTTATGCCAAAACCCTCAGAAGTTATGCCAAAACCCTCAGAAGTTATGCCAAAACCCTCAGAAGTTATGCCAAAACCCTCAGAAGTTATGCCAAAACCCTCAGAAGTTATGCCAAAACCCTCAGAAGTTATGCCAAAACCCTCAGAATTTATGCCAAAACCCTCAGAAGTTATGCCAAAACCCTCAGAAGTTATGCCAAAACCCTCAGAATTTATGCCAAAACCCTCAGAATTTATGCCAAAACCCTCAGAAGTTATGCCAAAACCCTCAGAATTTATGCCAAAACCCTCAGAAGTTATGCCAAAACCCTCAGAAGTTATGCCAAAACCCTCAGAATTTATGCCAAAACCCTCAGAATTTATGCCAAAACCCTCAGAATTTATGCCAAAACCCTCAGAAGTTATGCCAAAACCCTCAGAATTTATGCCAAAACCCTCAGAAGTTATGCCAAAACCCTCAGAAGTTATGCCAAAACCTCAGAAGTTATGCCAAAACCCTCAGAATTTATGCCAAAACCCTCAGAATTTATGCCAAAACCCTCAGAATTTATGCCAAAACCCTCAGAAGTTATGCCAAAACCCTCAGAATTTATGCCAAAACCCTCAGAAGTTATGCCAAAACCCTCAGAAGTTATGCCAAAACCCTCAGAATTTATGCCAAAACCCTCAGAAGTTATGCCAAAACCTGGGGTTTTGGCATATTTTGGTGGACCGTTCCCGACGGGTCCCCAGGTTTGTTATGGAGGGGGGATAACTGTAAAATGAGGCATTTCCGACGATTATTAATGTGGCCATTATTCTTAACACATCAAAATACATGGGGAAAAGAGTACTTTTGACCTCGTACTGAATTACTGGTTGAAAGTACCAATTTACCAGATTATTACCCTAACCAAGCCTCCTAACGGGGGTCTCTGCCCCCCTCGAACCCCCGGCTAGAGTATGAACCCAACCGAACCTTAACCTAACCTCCTAAGGGCTTGGGGGGCCTCTGGAAGGGCAGGGTGTTGGTATGCCCATTAGACAATGATGTCAAGTCTACTACTACTATGTATATAAGATTTTAAGGGTACGCAGAAGTGGATTAATACTGCACAATATACTGAGCAAAAAATAATATCGACAACGTAAGTGGTAACGGCGATAGCGACCGCGCAGTTCTCGTCCATTAGGTAAAATTCTAGTGTTTGCCCATACTCTCCCCCTTCCCCCAAACAAGCTTGGGGACCTGGGGGAATGCGTGGTTTTTGGCTGGGGAGCAAATAATGCGTCGGAAACGTAATTTTGGAGTTTATTTATACCCTAGATAAAGGGTAATTTCCATAGTTATAGGGTAATTTCTCAAGATCTAGGGCAATTTGCTTAACCAAAATTAACCTAACCTAGCGGGGGGATTAACCCACCGATAAGCTAACCTAACCAAATCTAACCTAACCTAACCAAATCTAACCTAACCTAACCTAACCAAATCTAACCTAACCTAACCAAATCTAACCTAACCTAGCCAAATATAACCTAACCTAAACAAATCTAACCTAACCAAACCAAATCTAACCTAACCTCCTAGCGGGGGTTGGGGGGGTTCTCGACACTTCGGTCATCATTCTGTGAGGATCGTCAAGTTCACACGTCTCTGGACTCTGAAGAAATCCAAAGAATTTTCCCTAGATCTAGGGAATTTTTACAACACCCCTAACTCAAAAACTATGTGGTTGCGACGCATATTATGTACCCCAGCCAAATATCCCGCATTCCCCCAGGTCCCCAAGCTAGTTTGGGGTCAAAGGGGGAGTATGGGCAAACACTAGAATTATACCGTCCATTATAACCAAAAAAATATATATCAATCTGAAAAAAAGAAAAAAAATTTGGGCCAGGAAAAATTTGTCAGAATCTCAGAAAATAACCGTGTAATAATGGAGGAGAGTTTCACGGTCGTTTTCAGAGACACCAACTACTTTTTCTTGGCCTACAATAGGTGCTTGTTCTAATGGTGCTAGTTTTATTTTGCGAAAACAAAAAAACAAAAAAAAAAATGTATATTTTGTGGTTAAGGTTAAGTTTCATTTTTTTTTTTTTTTGGGGGGGGGTTTGCGCAAAATAAAACTAGCACCATTTGAACAAGCACCTATTGCAGGCCAAGAAAAAATAGTTGGTCCAGTCCTCGTCCATTTTTAGCAAAGTTTTCGAAACCTCCAGTCACCAACACAAACAACAGTGGAGCCCATTTCTCCCTTAATATAATGGCCCTGTGCCTCACCTTGACCAGGGAGCACACCAGACACGCTCGTAGGTTCCTCAAGTCCTTAGGGATGTTCTCCATGGCTGCTGCGGCGACCCTGCTGGCCTGGGCGTGTCACGGGGCGGGGCGGGGCGGGGCGGGGCGGGGCGACAACACGCTGCGGGTTATTGTTGTTGTTGAAGGGCAGTGATGTCGAGATGGAGGATATTCGCCCTGGTGTACAGCCGTGAAGTAATCACAGTCGGGACAGTTGATTAGTCTTGCTGGTGAAGGCACAGGTGAGGCGGATGACGGCGGGGCGTCGTGATGGGTGGACGGCAGCGGCGGCCAGCAGGGTGGTCAGGTCAAAGGTGGTGACATTCAGGGCGATGAGGTGACCACGTAGAAGTTGTCGGTGGAATGGAAGCGAGGACACTGCAGCAGGAAGTGGTCAATGGACTACGATCCGAATCGACAAGACGCTTCGGGCAGCAGTGTTGTTGTTGTGACTTGTGCCGAGCTTGAGTGGCCGCGGCGACGCCTCCGTGCCGGCGTTATCACACACATTGGCCGATTTTTTAAACCTGGACATGGGCTAACCTAAGACTAACCAAGGCTTTAGAACATTTCAGTGCTTTAAAAATTTGTCCGGGGTATAATATCATTAGACTTGAGGCGTATTTTGTAGTGTCCTTCCGGAGTAAAATTATACTTATTTAAGCTCCGCCCCTGCTTGCCATCACAAAATACGATTGTAGCGCTGCCAAAGCTCTTTCTTGATGTTGCCGAGAGTAAAAGTGTCGTACACTTCATTACCTCTTACAGAGGCTCAAGGAATATCGTTAAGGTTGACATTATTGAAGGCACAGCAAAGAGTAGTAGCGTGATTGTCTGTATTACACATCGATATCTAATTGTTTTGAGCTCTTAGAATGGCCTAGCATTGTTTTCTAACTCTATAGATGGACTTGATATTAAACTGAAATGTTTAGGGCGCTATGAAACTGTTATATGAATATCTATTTGCTACACAGCCATTTCACGATGTGCGTCGAGGATGTTTAATGCTATCATGGACCTGTACGTATGTAGGCTACGTGTAGCCTACCTACATCTACGTTTCACGAATTATTCTTTGCCTAAACCTAAATGAATGCTGGTTGTGATTCATCCTCCAGTGCATCTCCCCCGTTTAACATCCATGGGCGGGTGTGTGGTGGGCGGGTGTGTGATGGACGTGTGGTGGGTGGGTGTGTGGTGGGCGGATGTATGATGGGCGTGTGGTGGGTGGGTGTGTGGTGGGCGGATGGGTGATGGGCGTGTGGTGGGTGGGTGTGTGGTGGGCGGATGTGTGATGGGCGTGTGGTGGGTGGGTGTGTGGTGGGCGGATGTATGATGGGCGTGTGGTGGGTGGGTGTGTGGTGGGCGGATGTGTGATGGCGTGTGGTGGGTGGGTGTGTGGTGGGTGTGTGGTGGGCGGATGGGTGATGGGCGTGTGGTGGGTGTGTGTGTGGTGGGCGGGTGGTGGGCGGATGGGTGATGGGCGTGTGGTGGGTGGGTGTGTGGTGGGCGGATGTGTGATGGGCGTGTGGTGGGTGGGTGTGTGGTGGGCGGATGTGTGATGGGCGTGTGGTGGGTGGGTGTGTGGTGGGCGGATGGGTGATGGGCGTGTGGTGGGTGGGTGTGTGGTGGGCGGATGTATGATGGGCGTGTGGTGGGTGGGTGTTGTGGTGGGCGGATGGGTGATGGGCGTGTGGTGGGTGGGTGTGTGGTGGGCGGATGTGTGATGGGCGTGTGGTGGGTGGGTGTGTGGTGGGTGTGTGGTGGGCGGATGGGTGATGGGCGTGTGGTGGGTTGTGTGTGTGGTGGGCGGGTGGTGGGCGGATGGGTGATGGGCGTGTGGGTGGGTGGGTGTGTGATGGGTGTGTGGTGGGCGGGTGGTGGGTGGGTGGGCGGGTGGGTGCCTGGGTGTGTGGTGGCCCGTGGGTTATAGCGTATTTTCGCGACCGCTCTGGCCCGGTCTGGACTGGGCTAGTCCCGGGCGGTCACTGTTTTTGCGAGGCAGTCTAGAACGGGCTAGCCCAGTCCAGTCCGGTCCGACCCACATACCAGGACCACCTTGGACCAGTGTGGGGAGAACTGGCGCATGCGCACTACAGTCAGCGGGGAAGGCGACCAGGAACTTCTCGTGCTGCTGATAAGACATGAAACACCATGATGGCCGACCATAAGACTATAGTATCACAGGCGTGGTAGTTGTAAAGTCTTCAGCACAGGTTAAAAGGCGGACGACAAAAAGGATATTGAAAAGATGGACGCCTGCCGCCTCCACAGTTCAGTTCAGTACCGCCCACTCGATCCCCCAGCCAATAGGAACGACGAATGGGACGGGGCCAGTCTCGATGTATTTTCGCGACCATCAGTCCACCCTGACCCGGTCCGGACTGGACTGAACCAGGGCGGTGAACGTCACGAAAATGCGTTATTACACACAGAGACCTTCCTACGCGTGTTGGAGCTGAATCAGACTGATGAAATGTTCGTATTCGTGCCCTGCGATAGGTTCTCTAAAAGGCTTTCTTTTTGTGTGATATAACATATATACCAAATTTATACATTTCTATTGCAAATGTAATATCACTCATGAATATATTTAAGTATTTGACTATACTATAGCAATAATACACCAGTTTTGGTGCTAAGCCAGCAAGCATCAACGAAGATTCGGACACATTGAAAAATTCGAGGGATTGGGAAATTTGTTCCCAGACGTCGCTGGAGAATTACATAAGAACATAAGAACATAAGAACATAAGAAAATAAGGAAGCTACAAGAGGCCGCGAGGCCTACACGTGGTAGTTCCTGTCACCTAACACTACCTACATCCACTTTTCATCCCCATCCATGAACCTATCCAGCTCCCCTTTAAAGCTCCCTAATGACTCCGCACTAACTACCTGTCTACTGAGACCATTCCACTCATTCACCACCCTATTTGTGAACCAGTTTTTCCCTATTTCCTTTCTAAATCTACGCTTTTCCAGCTTGAATCCGTTACTTCTTGTTCTACCCTAGTTAAAAGCCGTAAGAACTTTTCCTACCTCTCCTTTATTAAATCCCTTTATCCACTTAAAAACTTCTATCAGATCGCCCCTTACTCTGCGTCTCTCGAGTGAGTGTAATTTTAATAACTTCAATCTCCTCTCATAACTAAAGTTACGCATCCCTTGTATCATTTTGGTCATCCTTCTCTGCACTTTTTCTAACAACACTATATCCATCCTGTAATATGGAGACCAAAACTGAACTGCATAGTCTAGGTGAGGCCTGACTAGAGCCAGATAAAGCTTTAGAATAACTTCCGCACTTCTACTTTTAACACTTCTGGTAATGAATCCTAATACTCTATTAGCTCTATTTCTGGCCTCAATACATTGTTTCCTAGGTCGGAGGTCTGGGCTCACCCTCACTCCAAGATCTTTTTCACCTTCTGATCTTTTCAGCGATACATTGCTTATGGTGTATCTATTACCAGGGTTTTTTCTACCAACATTCATAACGCTACATTTATCAATATTAAATTCCATCTGCCATCTGACTGCCCACTCGTTAAGTTTATCTAAGTCTCCCTGCAATATGTTTACGTCAGACTGTGATCCAATAATCCTACCTAACTTAGTATCATCAGCAAACTTGCTGATATCACTGCTAATCCCACTATCCAAGTCGTTGATGTAAATCAAAAATAGTAATGGGCCCAAAACAGACCCTTGTGGAACTCCACTTGTCACCAGTCCCCATTCAGATTTGGAACCATTAATTGTAACCCTTTGTTGCCTATTACGTAGCCAAGCTCTGATCCAATGAAGAACCTTCCCATCTATACCATGAGCCCTAACCTTATTTAAGAGTCGCTCGTGTGGTACTTTGTCAAATGCCTTACTAAAGTCCAGATATATTATATCATAATTATTTTACACTCAGCCACACGACTAGCTGTCTGTCACTCCTCCACTCAGCACACAACCTAAGCAGGTACTCCATCTGCCTAGCCACACTTGATATCTATCAACATAAGAAAATAAAGAAGCTACATGAGGCCGTGAGACCTACACGAGGTAGTTCCTGTTACTTAACTCTACCTATTAGCCACAAAAACCTCTCTTCCCCATCCATGAATTTATCCAGAAAGTGGGCTGTGGCAAGCCTTCCGGAAGCGCGATTTTCAATCGCATACAAAAACCGCGCCAACATTCGTAGAAGTCCACAAACTGTGTCACATATGTAGGCTGAGATGTCAGCTCTCGATAACACACACCACCATCTGCCTAACTACGCTGTACGTAGAGATATACCACTCCTTGGGTTTTTTCCCAAGATCTTGGGATTTGGGCCATGACCAATTGGTATATTTGTTTTCTATCTTTGGATTTTTTGGGTGGATTATTCAAGTATTTATTTCTTCAGTAGTTTATCAAGGTAAGCATATATATGTACCGTATTTAGGATTCAGTTACCATGACTTGCCCCAGACAATCTGTCAATCACCATACACTCGCTGACATCCTACGAGAGTACCCTAAATTCGCCCCAAGGTGGTGATGGTGTGTGTTGTTGCCTGTATGTGTAGAGCTCAAAATGACCATCTACACCGTACCAAGGGCGTAGCCAGGAAAAATAATTGGGGGGGGCCACCTTCCAATGATGGTTGAGGGGTGGTTGGCGAGCGAAGCGAGCCTAACAGCTGGGGGTCTGGGAGGCGCTGTAAGCCCCCCAGAGAATTTTTTTGAAGATATGACTTAATTGGAGGCATATTGAGCCCTATGGGGGGTCATTTATTAGTTCTTTACATGAAATTCAATATAGTAAAATTGATGAAATTATACCACACTCCTAAATTAGATGTGTTGAATTGGGGGGGGCCATGGCCCCATTGGCCCCCCCTCTGGCTACGCCCTTGCACCGTACTGTCACCATTATGTAGTACCCACCTTGAAAGTGTACTCTACAGTCCTGGTTACTCTGCTGCCACCACACACATGTAGTGGGAAAAAAATATATAAATGAATAAAAATAAAAGATGTGAGAAAAAGGTAAGTACTGTTTGGATCTAAATAATAATTCGTTAATAAATAATCATAAATATATTATTCCCTTTGCTTGTAATTGGTAATAATTATACATTCACAAGTTATCTTAATATTAAGTCTTCCTTCCCTCCTAACGATACGCACGCGTAATGCTCAAGTCGTCATCCTAATATAGTTTACTATCTTTGGTAACTTCGGTTGCACTGTCACCACATTAACGATACGCACACGTAATGGATCAAGTCGTCATCCTAATATAGTTTACTATCTCTGGTAACTTCAGTCGCACTGTTACCACTTTAACGATACGCACATGTAATGCTCAAGTCGTTATCCTAATATAATGTATACGTAGTCTATCCCACTTCCAAAGTTTCCCTCTCACTTATTTTTCAATTTCCTTCTTTCTCCTTGGCCTCACACGGCTGGCTGTAATATGCTGTAGTTGCCCCCTCTGCTAATTTGTGAGCACTTGGCTCCCTGGTCCGCCAACAGCATCCTACCTTGGGACCCTAAGTAGTACACTTCATTAGTCCTGGTCAACAAAAGGAAGCACCAGTAAGTCATATCTAGATCTCTAGTTAACAAACATTTCATAACATACCTTTACCAAGGGCGAGAATATCACCTCCCCACAGGCGACTTAACTCAGCGAACGTCGAGCTGCTTCTAAAATTATCCTAACGTAGAATCCCCGTTCTCACCTTGTTTCGCTACGCGTCTAATTACTACTGGCTTAAAATATAAGCCTAACCAGTGATTCAGGACTGAGGCGTGGAGGAAAATTCCTCGTCAGCTTTTTGATACTTATGTGTTATTTCATCTCTTCCCCTATTAATGTAATTTCTCGCGTTACATATGCATGAATATAAATATATCAAGTATAGGCGTCCAGCCTCTGCCATGGCCCTTTTGCTTTTGGCTCAGTTCTTACGGCAGGTACGTCGTTAAGGTGAAACCGAGTGTACTCTGGTGAAACCAAGCCCAACCGACCACTTAATTATAATGCACTCACGACATCCCTGTATGGCTAGAAATGACCGGGGTGGTTTCTAAGTAATCTTCCCAAGATATCTTCCTGATCTGAGCAGTTTGGCAGTCGTAGCATTAAGTTTTACCAACAAAACCGGCTGACTTGGCAACGTCGGTCGCCATTTTGTTTCCTGCAGAGGGCATTAGGTGGAGACACAGGCTGATTAAAAATGTTTTTGCGGCCCAATCTTTGCATACACATGACGTTGCAACAAACCGCGCGTGCCTCAGTGCACCACTGTCCACCTGCGACAGTGTCGCCATCTGGTGAGCTACATGTAAACAGTCGGCGAAACCGAGGCGTCGGTCGGGAACCAAGGACATGAGGAGTTTTTCTCTCATTCTTGCCTTCCTATTGCTTCACATTGCTGTTATGTTGCATGTTTTGATGTCTAGTTATTTGTTAGATGCAAAGACACCCTCCCAGGTGCTCACTGATACCGAAATGTAATTATAAGTGGTCGGTTGGGCTCGGTTTCACCAGAGTACACTCGGTTTCACCTTAACGACGATGCGCTTGCTGCTGGAACGTGGCAGCGAGCCACATTCCAGCCAATTAACTCATTACGCTAATTACTCAATAAGGGCTTGTTCTACGCAAAAAGTTTGTTGCACAGACCCCAATTGATTTTGACAGCACTACTTGCATGTCAAATTTCAGCTCAATCCGAAAATATTTAGGAGTAGTTATTCACTTTTTGGCTTAAACTTGGTTCCACTCCCCTTACGCGAATGGGTCTTATGGTAAGTAGCAGCTCGCTTCGCTCGCTGCCAACTACAACTTCCCCTCAGTGGAAGCCCTGATACCCATAACCTGTAACTCATTTTTATATATCTACACTGCCTGGGGGGAGGCCGGCAGGCACCGACCTCCTACCCTTGGTGTACATCCAACAATAAACCATTCAATTCAATTCAATTCAATGGGGTTTTTTATATAATGAGTTGCAAGCACGGAAATAATGATAGTTGCATGAATATATCCAACATAATGTTATACCTACTTAATACTTATACTGACATATATCATGGTTATTCCCTCCAAAACGCATACAATATGCCTAGCAAGCATAATTTGAGTACATCTGTGTTCAACAACAGCACCAACTGCGTATGAGGCACACAGCCCCGAGGCAGCGAGGTAATCTGACACCAACCTTCCTTATTAAAGGCGGCGTCACACTAGCACTTTTTCCGTCAGTTAAGACGACCTCCGTTGGTTTTTTCTTGCTCTGACTAGTTAATTAATTAGTCCGTCTGAATCAGTCAGTCTGAGTCAGACGATCGTGATCGTCTTCATATGGAAAGTTGAAGACAACTTTCATAGTCAAATCAAAATCCATAGTGATTACTTTAAAGATATTCGATATAAATCAGGATTTTTTTGCAAAATATAATTCAATACATTTGAAAGTATGAAAAATATTCAAGTGACTATTGCACATGTAGATACATTTAAAAGCCAGTTTTATAAAACAGGCAACAGTCTCTCGCATGACTCGATTGTTGTGTATATTTTACACTCAAAAATCGTTTCTCACTCTTCAATACTTCAACTTGTAATTATAGACGAAATGCTGTGGGCACGTAGTTGAGAAGAATTTCTTATAAATAAGGAGCGGGAGTGACCTCACGCCCCGCCTACCTGTGACCTGAGTGTTGCTGCGGCTCCAGCGGCGGGCTGATGCCCGCTCATCTATTACTGTTTTTATCAGAGCTGGGCACGTTCCTGGATTTGGGGTAGTCCGTACCTGTACTTCCGTACTTCGGGACGCGGGTCGTCCGTACCTGTACTTCCGTACCTTATTTTACTTTGTTCTGTCCGTACCCGTACCTCCGTACCTCCGTACCTGTACCCTATAACTATTAAAACGCGCCTGAAAAAATATAGTCAGTACCTCAAAAATAAAACAAAATACAAGGCTATAATACATCAGAGCTTCATAAATATATATAGCAATATATATTTACCATCAAATAATCATCAAATCAATTAAAATAAAATTTGTCAACTTGTCAATCAATTTGTTGTTTGTAGGGTAAAAACACCTAGCCCTCCCAGTGTGCACAGACTTCCCCTCCAGTGTGTCATTCTCTGTCCTGACATATGAGTCAAAGACAAAGAACCTGCAATTTTTTTAAGTTTTAATTGACACGATGCGATAGGCGATAAGAACATTAACTTATTAAGATCATAAGATGTCAACTTAAAAATATTAAATTAGTAAAATACTGCAATAGAACAGTTAGATTTGTCTTACTTCTCAAGGTGCCACAGCATAGCCTTTAGCTGTCTGGTGCCCTCCTGCCTCTTCCTCTGATCCTCCTGCTCAGTCCCACTCTCCTCTATGTCCTGGGTGAACAGCTGGGAGGAGTCCAGCTCCACGTCAGACAAAGAAATATCTGACGTCCCCTGTGGTGTATGGGTTCTGGACGCAGATGGTGCAGGCGTGCTGGTTCTGTAGCTCACACTACTACAGCTACTATCCCCAGACACACTCCTGCTCCTGTCGCTATCACTTCTTTTCACGTATTTGTCCATGTTTAGTTGTAAACACTAAACAGTAAGCAATAGCAGTGAAACTTTGAAACGCGTTGCCGGGTGATGTGACTGTAAACATAAAACGTTGTTGATCTTGAGCTTGATGCCGCACGTTTGGTGTTTACCAGGCACCACAGATGCACGGATCTCGCATTAGGAAATGATCAGCTGACAGCTAGTGGCAAATTGCCCGCCAAAACGCGTGAAAGTTATTCTGTGGACTGTTTTTTCGTCTTCGTTTTTTTTTTTTTTCATCATAGAAAATATCAGGTACGGAAGTACGGACCCAAAATTTCGCAGGTCCGTACCTGTTACTTCCGTACCTTTGAAAAACTTTCCGTACCTCCGGACTTCCGGACCTAGTTTGGAAGTCCGTAGGTACGGAGGTACGGAGGTACGGACAGAGGTACGGAAGTGCCCAGCTCTGGTTTTTATGTATATATGTGTATGTATTTTAACTTGTTTGGCGCGTCTACGATTGATAATACACATAATTAAGTGTATACCAGCGATAGCCTGCCCTAAAGCGGGTATCACACGAGGCGTTTCGTCGGACTGTTTCGTCGAACCAAACAAGCATTTGGTTGGACCTGTTCGTCGAACACTGACAAAACACTAGCACACGGTTGAGCCAACCGCTTCACCCAACAATAACAAACAAAGATGAAGCGATGACAGCGAGAGGCGTGGAGATTTGTTGTTAATGTTTTAACTTTAGGGGCATATATATATATATATATATATATATATATATATATATATATATATATATATATATATATATATATATATATATATATATATATATATATATATATACGTAGCTACTGGTGATGAAAAGGGAGGAGGTGATTGTTAGAAGAGAACAGCGACAGATGAAGACGCGTTCATGTGAGCTAAATGGGTTATAGTGGACGAGAACTGCGCGCCGGTTAGGTTAAGTTTCGGTTAGGTTAATAATCCCGTCAGGGGGTTGAAGGGGACGGAGCCCCTCCCGTTAGAAGGTTAGGTTCGGTTAGGTTAGGGTAATAATTTCATCCCAGCAGGGCGTGGCAGAGCCCAAAATCGAGTGGCGGGCGGGCGGCCGCCGGCCACTGTTACCTGTGGCCACCGAAACCTGTGGTGGGCGGCCCGCCCACCCGCCCAATTGCCCAAAACCACACGCCCAATTGTGTAAGCAATTTCGGTCCTAGTGTGAAATAATACCATATGTAGTCAGTGTCTCAGGAAAGGACAGCGCAGTCCTCGTCCATTTTACAGGATCTTGATATTACAGGTGGCCCCGTAGTGTAGTGGTTAGCACGCTCGGCACACAACCGAGAAGTCCCGGGTTCGATCCCCGGGCGGAGCGAAGACAGATGGGTGGTCTTTCTTAAAACCCGAGCCCCTGTCCACCCAGCAGTGAATGGGTACCGGGTGTTAGGGTTTGTGACCCCCCTCCCGGGGTGGTGGCTTCCCCCAACACTAAGTCCGAGCGGTAGATCACTGTTAAGTCCCAACTAGACATATGGTGTAGCTGGGCCAACACCGGCTTGCCAAAGTGACGGGCGGGCGGATCGGGAGAGGGACGTGTAGATGGAACGAGAGCTCAGAGTCAACAACATTTATTTCTGACAATTGACAAACAGCTGACGTCGCTTCGATGACGTGGACAGTCGTGAGTCGTCACTTTGGCGTCGTGACGTCTAATACTGACGTGGCGAAATATAATTACATTAACTACAAATTTAACAAAATTGATAAATATTACAAGTTACAATAAGCCAATATATATCAGAAATATCATACCCTTGTTCGCCCCATTACAGGGGGGTCTCAACAAATGCATCTTAATTTTAATTTGCAAATCCAACAAACTCCCCACCATGGGAGTACATTCCCTTACTCCCATACATACACATCATGATACCCACATTAGCATATAGCATAACATAACAACAACAGCATAAAGTCAGTCTTACCTATCAACCAATATTACAAATCCAGCCTTACAGGGCTTTCACCTTACGCCCCTTTCTAGTATATGATACAGGGTCTGTACCAACAGTATCAGTATCATCATCATCAAAGTGTACAAAGGATTGAGCATCATCACCTGACCGTACATTTTCGCTATTATCATCCATCTCAGCATTATCATTACAACTATTTATCTCCAAATCATGCAGTCTCTGAATAGGTCGACAGACAATACCCTTAGCTGTCTTAACTTTCACACTCCTAACCAAGTTATCTTTACCCGGGTAAACTTCTACAACAACGCCAATAGGCAGGATAGTCTAGGTACATTGTCTTCCCTAATCAAAACCACTGAACCTTTCTTTAAGTTACATCTGGGAAAAAAACTCTTAACAGCAGGAGGCAAATTTTTGATATAATCATTACTCCACAGCTTCCAGAAATTCTCAAGTTGTTGTTGTCTAAGTTTCTCTCACACACAAATCACGTATAGTGGTGGGAACGCACACATCTTTCACACCTTCTACCTGAACACCAGTTGTGCGCCCAATAAGGAAATGTGAGGGAGACAAGGGTGGGGAGCTTCCAAGTTCTTCATTAATAAAGGTTAAAGGCCGAGAGTTAATGCAAGCCTCTATTTCATGCAATGTTGTCTCTAATTCACTTCTGGTTAGACATTTACCTCCAACTGTCTTTCTAAGGGAAACTTTAACAGATCTTATTAAGCGCTCCCACCAGCCTCCCCACCATGGTGCACGGGGTACTATAAACTTCCAGTTTGGAGCAAGAGGGCCGTACATGTGTTGCAACTCATGTGAAACACCAACAAAAGTTTGAGCATTATCTGAATAGAATACTTTAGGTAAACCACGCCTGGACACAAACCTGCGAATAGCTAATTTACAATCCTTCTTTGACAGAGAGTCAGTAAGTTCCAAGTGAACAGCCCTGATAACTGCACAAGTAAACAGTAGCAAATAAAACTTCTTGGCAGGCAAATCCAAACAAAACATAGGTCCAGCATAGTCTACACCAGTGGTAGAAAAGGGTGGTGCTTGAGTTACTCTCATCTCTGGAAGTGGGGCAACTGGTTGGTTACAAGCCCTGGAATCATGTCTACGGCAGGACACACAAGTTCTACATATGGATTTTGACATCCTTCGTAAACCCACAATCCAGTAATTGTTTCTCAAAGTAGAAACAAGGGTAGCAACACCTGCATGTTTAAGTATATTATGTTGAAACAGAATAATTAGTCGTGCAACATGGCCTGCAGGAATTATGACAGGATGTTTACTCTCATACAACATGTTCGCCTTATCTAAGCGTCCCTTGACACGCAATAAGCCCTCATTATCAAGAAATGGGTCAAGTTTCCTTAAAGAGGAATTACAAGAGATAGTTTTCCCCTGAGTAAGTGTAACAATCTCCTTAGAGTAAACCTGCCTTTGTACACAATAAATTAACTTAGTCTTAGCCTTAGTCAATTCTTCATATGTCAAAGGACCCTTACTTTTGTCACCTCTCAGCTTACAGTTGCTAATGAATCTCATCACCCAAGCAACCACACTTACAGCCTTACTCAATTTACCCCACCGAGTGAACTCAAACACAGGATGAGATGCATTAGCAATCAGGCAAGCAGTCACCGTCTCTTCTTCACATGTCCCACCACTCTGTGACTGCTTCTCTGGCTGAGGTTGACCGAGAGGTGATGACAACCATGCTGGACCATTCAGCCACGTCTCACTCAATACCAGCTGTTCCGCAAGCACACCCCTAGAAATTAAGTCAGCGGGATTATCTTTTCCTGGACAGTGATACCAATTGCTAGGGGAAGTTGACTCTTGAATTTCTGTTACCCTATTCCTTACAAAGGTCTTCCACTTGTGAGGGTCTCCCTTAATCCAAGAAAGTGTAACAAGAGAATCAGTCCAGCAAATTAAAGGAACATCAAGATGAAGGGCAGAATTAACATAGGTTATCAGCCTAGCACATAGAAGACCAGCAAGTAACTCAAGGCGAGGCAAGGTAATGCTCTTAATGGGAGCTACTCTCCCCCTAGACATGACCAAGGAAACTTTACATATGCCTGTAGGTTGTACAAGTCTGAGGTATACACAAGCTCCATACCCCTTTTCTGAAGCATCACCATAAGCGTGGAGCTCTACATTTGTCATAAGTTTCCAAGAAACACCACGAAAATAACACCTGTTCACATTCCATGTCTGAAACACATTTATATTAGTCAACCATCTCTGAAAATTGTGTAACAACTCGTCTGGAAGTACTTCATCCCACTCAATACCTTTCCTCCACACGTCCTGGAATAGTACCTTTACATACATGATAAAGGGGCTTATGAGCCCAAGGGGGTCAAAAAGCTTAGCTATAAGGCTAAGAACAGCTCTTTTTGTAGATACTACCTCTAGAGGAGTATTTACATTAAACCCACCAAAGCTGAAACAATCCTGAGATACATCCCACTGCATACCTAAGACTTTAACCGCTTCATTCTCACCCACAGCCACATCCTGGTCAAACTCTTCCATCATTTTCTTACTGTTAGACGTCCATTTAGTCAAAGTCATTCCAGCCTTAGCAAAGATAGTACATGCCTCAGTGAACTTAGCTTTACCTTCTGCAACATTATCAGCACCAGACAACCAATCATCCACATACAAATTATCTTTCAATTCATTCACAACCTCCGAGGCAGAACAAGAATCTAGATGATACTTTATGGTGGCATTAAGCAAGAAAGGACTACTTTTGTTACCGAAAGGCACACGAGTGAATCTCATCGTACGTACGTTATTCTCGCACTCCCAAAGGAATCTATGTACATCCCTATCTTCCTCGCGCACACTGATTTGCAGAAATGCCTTAGTAATATCTGCCGTGAATGCTACTTGCCATCTCCTAAATCTCAAGATTGTTTCTACAAGGTCAGGATTAAGAGATGGACCAGTATCCAAACAGTCATTCAACGACAAACCGTTATAGCTGACTGCGGAAGCATCAAATACTGGCCTTACTTTGGTGGACGAGCGGCTCTCGCGCACAACCGGACGGTGAGGAAGGTAGTAAGTGGGATGAACACTTTTCAGTTCAGAAGGTGGGACTTCCTCACAGATTCCCTCCTCCTCGTATTCCTTGAGTACAGCATCGTATTCTGCCTTCAGGTGCGGCTCCTTCTGAAACTTATGACATAGGTGATGCAACCGTTTTTCCGCTATCTTTACATTATTCAATAGTTGAGATCTAGACTTATCAGACTTCCAGGGCAATGCAACCTCATACTTGCCATTTACAAATTTTATACTCTCATTGAACTTTTGTTGAACATTGTTAAAGGCACTTGTTTCCATAACATTCTCCTTAGCTTTTATCCCAACTGATTCTAAATCCCAGAAATTTTTCAACTCAGGCTCGGACACACCATTCACATTCAGGAGCTGCGTATTTACTCGCTGCTGATTACGGGAACTCCACGAACCAGACAACACCCATCCAAAGACAGACTCCTGGGCCACCAACCCTTCATATTTGCATATCTGGTTAGGAAGCATGTAATTCCAGTAAGAGTCAACCCCAACTAGAATATCTACTGTAAGGTGACGGTTGTGTAAATAGTCATCAGCCAAATGTAAGGATTCATAGCCCCTGAGCTTGTCTTTAGGTACACTGGGTCGCACTAAAGGAGCACAAATAGTAGGGATTTCCATAGCAACTAAAGAATGTACAACACCCTTACAATCCTCAAGTCTTAAGTCATACAAATTACTTACATGGCTTTTAGATAAACTGTTACCAAAAGCAGAGTATGTTACAGGTTCAGAGCACATCCAGTTAGGCTTTACTTTCTTAACCAAGGAACTTGAAACATATGATCTGTCAGAACCAGTGTCAAAAAGTACAGTTGCTTGAACAATTTCACCCTTGCTATTGCATACATTCACTTTAGCAGTCTGTAAAACACAACAGGTATGGGTTAAAGTTTCACGACTCTTCTCAAACTTACAGAGCGCTACACCTACATGGCTCACTGGTGTGGGGTGTGTGTTAGCCTCAACACTTACTATTACACTCTCTCTACCAGGTTGTGTAGACTCTTCACATACCTTCCTGTTACCAGGTTCTCTAGGTATTTTCTTAAAACAAAAGAGGATGTTGTGTCTTCCTCCGCACTTACCACACTTAGCCTTACAACCCTTTGAAATGTGACCCTTACCCAAGCATCTGAAACACAAGTCTGACATGTAAACTTTCTCTTCAAGTTCGGCGTGAGTAAGGTTAACCACACTTGTACAAGTTTCACTTAAATGAGGCTTACCACAAAACCCACACCTTCTCATACCTGCTGTTGAAGAGGTTACAAGGGCAGAGGCCGTACCATGGAGCACTTTCTTCTTCTCAGACGCCAAAGGGCCACTACGAGACTCTTCACCACGGCAGTTTTCCTTGTAGGAGTCAGACCGATCCCTCCGTTCTATTTCTCTTTTAAGGAAGTTCATCAGCCAGGTCAGATCACTTTCGTGGCCTGAACCCTCCCTAGACCACTCCATGCGAATATCATGTGGTAAACGAGACAAAATAACAGGGGTTAGCACAATACCATACTGATCACCTTTCACTCCCAAGGCTTCCAAACTGCGGACATGCGAGTTAAGTTGGTCTTGCAATATCCACAGTAAAGCAGTATACTTAGAACCAGAAGACTTAGGAGGCAGACTGATGTTCAACAGCGCCTGTATGTGGGCAAAAACAATACGTTCAGGTTTTCCAAATCGTTCCTCTAACATACTACAGGCGACGGGAAAGTTTGCAGCAGTGAGAGTCAAACCTTGCAGCGTCCTCTTAGCTTCACCCTCTAGTGAAAAGCGAAGGTAACCAAACTTGCTTACTGCTGGTATATTAGACTCGCCCACTAATGCCCTGAACTGCTCCCAGTAGGACTGCCACTCAAGCACGTTACCACTGAACTTTGGTAACTCAATACGTGGTAAGTTAACGTTACCCCTCACTGAATCAACAGATCCACTTATACTTTGTGTTAACTCACCCGCTGGCTTGTTTTGGTCCAACAACTCGGCCAACCTTAGCGCTGCTTTTACTCTTGGAATCCTTGCGCGGCGGCGAAACAGGTCGGCGGCTTCTATGTCCTCCTCCAGCTTTTCAGGTTCGCTAATCTCCATCTCAACGGCCGTCTGAGCGTCGTCCGAGGCAGCAAGGCGCCGATCAAATTCACTTATGGCGTCCTCAAGCTCCATCGTAGTCACTGCAGACTGCTCACACAGTGTTGACAATGACGTGGCGCTGCGGGTGACCCATCCTTTCGCTGCCGCTCTCCTCCTTTCCAGCCTTTTGATATCCTCGTCTGTCATCATGCCGGATTGGGAACTATCTTGCTTGTTCTTATTTCCCTGGTCTGGGCACCATTTGTTAAGTCCCAACTAGACATATGGTGTAGCTGGGCCAACACCGGCTTGCCAAAGTGACGGGCGGGCGGATCGGGAGAGGGACGTGTAGATGGAACGAGAGCTCAGAGTCAACAACATTTATTTCTGACAATTGACAAACAGCTGACGTCGCTTCGATGACGTGGACAGTCGTGAGTCGTCACTTTGGCGTCGTGACGTCTAATACTGACGTGGCGAAATATAAATACATTAACTACAAATTTAACAAAATTGATAAATATTACAAGTTACAATAAGCCAATATATATCAGAAATATCATACCCTTGTTCGCCCCATTACAGGGGGGTCTCAACAAATGCATCTTAATTTTAATTTGCAAATCCAACTATGGCTCTGAGGAATTATCCTCTAAACAAACAAACAAACACCACATTCTCTCCAAACTCTTTCCCTGTCTCAATCATCCGTCCCCTTGTCTCACCAGTCATCACACAGTCCCAGCAGCAATAACAGCCATTCTCTTCCTGTCCTTTCAACCACCTCATTCATTTCACATCCCATTTCAGTGAAAACCACACGCATCATTTCCATTTTCTCCCCGGTATACTTCTCAGAACTCATCTTCTTCTTGTGACCTTAGTCGCTTAGTATCGCTTCATAGGTCCTCTTCCACTTCGTCTCCGTTAACAAAACTTGTTAACTCTTCCCCTGTTTATTTCACCTGGGGAAGACATTTTGATCAGTTTTCAATCCTTTGATTATCATTCTAATTCATTGTCTATTTTGTGTTCTGATCTCCCAACACTGCGTTAGGAACACTTTGGTGAGGTTTACAATACTTTCAGTTTCCTTTCTGTCCCCACACAGCCCTAACACCGTACACAGGGCCCCGTCTTTCTGCTCTAGTCTCCTGTCCCACTCTTCTCTGCCTAGGACTGTTACTATTGACGCTATAAGCTTTTCCCTCTGACTCCTATACTTGTTGCATTCCACAATGACATGTTCTACAGTTTCTTTCTCTCCTACCCTGCAGCTACAATTCTGGTTCTCCAGTTCCCTGTTCCTTCCGTTGACTTCCAAGGTGCCTGTTCTTGCTTTATAGAGTAACTTACTACCCCAGTCTCCTACATGCCAGGTCACCCCCTCTGGTTTCTGTTTCCACCTGTACCACTGCAACGTTGATTTCCTGGCCATTCCTTCCTGCCATTTAACTAGCCCATTATTCTCAATTTTCTTTTTGATATCTATTATCTCCATCCTGTTCCATTCCTCTCCCACAGTTTCTCTCCTTTTCCATCTCTCTAGTTCCTTCTTCCAGGTGGAACTTGATCTATTTTCCTGGGATATTTTCTTTGCCCATCTATCATCACTAAGTCTTTCAATTTTCTTGTGGAACACCAGTTTTCCTTTAATTATCCTTTCCCTGAAGGTGCTCCATCCCATGTCTCCCCTTATGGCCTCTACGGCAGTGCTCCTACAAGCTCCTAGTCCCCATCTGCCTACTATGTTCTGAGTCTTTTCCAATTTTTCCATATTTTACTAGTAATCATTCTACCGCAAACACATCAAATCAGCTTCATATTTCTGAAAATCTATCACATATATAATATAGACTGATCTGTATTAATTTTACTGTAACGTATTATATGATGGTGTTCATTTCAATGCTTAATAATTGCTAAAACTATTTATAACTTACAGAAAAAGTATAGAATTATTTTGACCCCAGAGTATGTTCGACGTATGTGCAACATTTTGTATAATTTCACAAAACCATTTCGTCGAACATGTTCGGTGAAATGACCCTCGAAGTTCGACCAAACAGTCCAACCAAATGGCAAGTTCGACGAAATAGTCCGACAAAACGCACCGTGTGATAGCCGCTTAAGGTACTCCAGCCTGCCCTGGGGATGGATTCAGCAAACCATTTACGAGGTAAAACTCTGGTAAATTTCCTCGTACCTCCCTGCACATGGCACGACCCTATTCAGCAAACACTTACGATATTGCAAGTATCCTGGTAACCTACGAGTGGTCCGTGTGTCTAGTAGCGGCTTACCAGAAGATTTACCAGACATATTAGCGGGAAGGAACACCGTCTCCTGTAGCTGATTTCATCATCTAGCTACTTATATAGGTAAGTTCTGATAGTGAATACTAATTTGTGATCATTTATATTGTTGCAAGAGTAGGGACATGTATACTAATAACCGAAATAAGTGCAACAGGCCGTGCAATGGACACTATAAGTTACCCTGTGATTGTGTCCTTGGCGGCGATATTGTGTCGTCATTTTAAGTACTGTATTAGCGTATTTTCGCGACCGCTCTGGCCCGGTCTGGACTGGGCTAGTCCCGGGCGGTCACTGTTTTTGCGAGGCAGTCTAGAACGGGCTAGCCCAGTCCAGTCTGGTCCGACCCACATACCAGGACCACCTTGGACCAGTGTGGGGAGAACTGGCGCATGCGCACTACAGTCAGCGGGGAAGGCGACCAGGAGCTTCTCGTACTGCTGATAAGACATGAAACACCATGAAGGCCGACCATAAGACTATAGTATCACATGCGTGGTAGTTGTAAAGTCTTCAGCACAGGTTAAAAGGCGGACGACAAAAAGGATATTGAAAAGATGGACGCCTGCCGCCTCCACAGTTCAGTTCAGTACCGCCCACTCGATCCCCCAGCCAATAGGAACCACGAATGGGACGGGGCCAGTCTCGATATATTTTCGCGACCATCAGTCCACCCTGACCCGGTCCGGACTGGACTGAACCAGGGCGGTGAACGTCACGAAAATGCGCTATATGTTCCACACTGCCACAGTTCATATGACCGTGTGTGGTGGGGCTGGCAACATGTGGCAGGCAGGTGTGGTGTGTGGTGTGGTGGGGCTGACAACATGGGTCAGGCCTGAGGTGTGGTGGGGCTGGCAACATGTGTCAGGCAGTAAGCATCGTCATCACACATCCTGTCCAGTGTCTAGAATATATAAAATATGATCAAACAACAGCCCACAGCACCGAAAGTGCAGCGCGTTACCGCCGTAAGTCTCCAATATCGCCTGTGTTAATCTCGCATTACAATTCACCGCCTGTGATTTATGTGTTAACCCTATTTCAGGTCAGGAGTCATGGGTCAGGGTCACTAATCCTACGGTCCCACCACGTCTATCCACTCCTGCCCATCGCTACGTAGGCCTTCATCTCTCCAGTACGTATTCCCGTAAGTGTTTTTTGTTTGTTGGTTAATCTGTTAATTACCTCACCAAGTAACTAAAGGTACCACTAAAAGAGATCCATAGGTTGCATGATTAACTACGTCCTTCAAGACTCTTTTAAGATAGGCAGCCGGGTACCTGGAACTGTCGCCGATCGGAACACTCGCCGCCGTCGTTGAGTGTTCCAATTCTTGATATTACAGGACCCAATATATACATTTAATCAGGTTTTACCCGTGTTTCTGCATCCAGGGATGAAATACCAGCAATAGCTTGATCATTTAGGTTAAGATAGGTGCCAATGTCCAGGTTAGGTTAGATTAACCACGTCGGCGAGAGTATAAACCGGCAGCCGAGGAATGGACACTGGTCAGAGAAAGGGCTATAGTAGTAGTAGGCAAAATATTGTATACCGCTAGTACTACTAGTGCTAATAATAATGATAATAATGATAATAGTAATACTAATAATGCAGATTTAAGTATGTAGAGAGAAATAGAGAGAGAGAGAGGGCAAAATTATTATTATTATTATTATTATTATTATTATAAAAGAACTGACTATTTTTTTGCCATCTATAAGTATAGAGAAAAAAATGGAAATAGTTTGAAGTCATCAAGATAGTAATGGTAATAGTAACTATATTTATTAAGTCATTAATTATTATATTATTAACTATAACAACTATTATAAGAAATTTTAGATTGTAAAAAAAAAAAAATTATATATATTATTTACATAGAAAAAAAAGTTACAATTATAATTAAGCGAGGAAAATTATTACTATTATTATTATTATTATTATTATTATTATTATTACTATTATTATTATTATTATTACTATTATTATTATTATTATTATTATTATTATTACTATTATTATTATTATTATTATTATTATTACTATTATTACTATTATTACTATTATTATTATTATTATTATTATTACTATTATTATCATTACTATTATTATTATTATTATTACTATTATTACTATTGCTATTATTATTATTATTATTATTATTATTACTATTGCTATTATTATTATTATTATTATTATTATTATTTCTATTATTATTATTATTATTATTATTATTATCATTACTATTATTATTATTATTATTATTACTATTATTATTATTATTATTACTATTATTATTATTATTATTATTACTATTATTATTATTATTATTATTATTATTACTATTATTATTATTATTATTATTATTATTATTACTATTATTATTATTATTATTATTACTACTATTATATTATTATTATTATTACTATTATTATTATTATTATTATCATTACTATTATATCATTACTATTATTATTATTACTATTATTATTATTATTATTATTATTACTATTATTATCATTATATTATTATTATTATTATTATTATTATTATTATTATTATTATTATTATTATTATTATAAAAAAAAAAGGAGAAAAAAAATAAGAATAGAATATATCAAAAAAAAAAAAAATTTAACCTATAGAAATTTTTTAAAAATTTGAAAAAAAAAAGTTGGGAAAAAATTTTGAAAAAATTTAAAAAATAAAAAAATTGAAAAATGACAATTTACCTTTTTTTTTTCCATTTTTTTGTGTTCAAAAAACTGGCTTCATGATTTTACGGGGCCTGTGTTACCCATGGGGGTTACGGAACCCGGTGGCTCTGTGTGTTGCTTTAAATAAAAATTACGTCAAAGGCAAAGGGAAATAACGCATACGTACATGTCCCCCAATCCCGTGTTAACCCCCTTTCACGCCCGTTTTTCCCTTGGGCTATAAAAAATCTCGTTGTTAGCCATAAAATAACGAAAAGTCCTAAATATACCACAGTAGTTAGGGGACGGGCTATAAACAGGTCATAGCTATAAACATTCTTATAGTCACTAAAAATTGTCTGTTGTGGGCCAAAAAATAACGAATCCTAAATTACCCAGTATTTGGGGGAAAAGGCTACTAAAGGTCATACTATAAACATTGCTTTTCCTAAAAATTGTCTGTTGGGGGCCCATAAAAAAACGAAAACCCTAAATATACCACAGTATTTAGGGGACAAGGCACTAAACGGTCATAGCTAAAAAACATTGCTTATAGTCACTAAAATTTCTTTTGTTAGCCAAAAAATAACAAAAAGTCACTAAATATCCAATAGTTAGGGGCAAGGATCAAAAACGGTAAAGCTATAAAACTTTGCTTAAGTCACTAAAAATTTCTTTGTGGGCTATAAAATAAGGTCAGATATACCACAGTATTAGGGACAAGGATACTAAACGGGGTCTAGCTATAAAATTTTCTTATATCCAAAAATTTTGTCTTTGTGGGCCTAAAATAACGAAAGTCACTGAATTCCCACTAGTTAGTGGAAAAGGATACTGAAGGTCAAGCTAAAAACTTGCTTATAGTCCAAAAAATTTTGTCTTTGTTAGCCTAAAATAACGAAAGCCTAAATATCCCATATTTAGGGGAAAAGGATACTAAACGGGTCTCTATAAAACTTGTTTTAGTCACAAAAAATTGTCTGTTTTGGGCCATAAAATAACGAAAAGTCACTAAATATACCACAGTATTAGTGACAAGGATACTAAACGGGGTCATAGCTATAAACTTGCTTATAGTCCAAAAAATTGTCTGTTTGGGCCTAAAATAACAAAAAGTCATGAATTCCCACAGTAGTTAGTGGCAAGGATACAAAACAGGTCATAGCTATAAAATTTGCTTTATCACTAAAATTTCTGTTGTGGCCATAAAATAAGAAAATCACTAAATATCACAGTAGTTAGTGGTAAAGGGTATAAACGGTCATGCTATAAAATTGCTTATAGTCACTAAAATTGTCTGTTGTGGCCGTAAAAAACGAAAGTCACTGAAACCACAGTATTAGGGTCAGGATACTAAACGGTAAACTATAAAACATTGCTTTAGTCACTAAAATTGTCTTTTGGGGGGCCATAAAAAAACAAAAAGTCACTAAATATCCCACAGTATTGGACAGGTACAAACAGGTCTAGCTAAAAAACATTGCTTTATCCAAAAATTGTCTGTTTGGGCCATAAAAAACGAAAGTCCGAATATCCACATAGTTGTGGCAAGGTTAAACGGTCTAGTTTAAAAAACATTGCTTTAGTCCTAAAATTGTCTGTTGTTATCTAAAAAACAAAAGCCCCTAAATACCCCAAGATTAGGGGGACAAAGGATACTAAACGGGTCTAGCTATAAACATTGCTTTACTCACAAAAAATCGTCAAATGGTACCAAATTAAAAGGGAAATTTTACCACTGTCCCCTGGGGGGTTTACGGTGTTTTACGTAAACTGGAAAATTTTGAAGTTTTTATAAGTGTTCGGATGTGTGACCGATTTGGAAAGCGTAGAAAAAATTATCCCCAGTTTACGAACTTACATGTTACTTACGGAGTTCTTTTTGTTCGAGGCTTCTCTACGTATGTGAAAGCGTAACACCCCAAACACTAAAAGGCCAAAATGCTTCTCATTGGATTACTTGTGATCGCGTTGAATATTGTTCAGATTTATTTTTTTATTATTCTTTGGTTTTACGAAATAAAATTTTGGGCCCTCCGACCGTGTTTTGCTTCCCACGACGATTTTGGAATTTTTTTGGGGGTTTGTGAAATATTGGGGGGATCAACTTATAGACCTTTTAAACTATACAATAAGGGCCCGTTATAATATTGGACAAAACCCGTAAGCCCTTTAAACTGATACAATATAGGCACGTTGGATATTGGGGTTAACGTATAGACCTTTGCTGATCATATGGGACTGTTAGTAAAATTTATAACCTGTATAGCCATTAACAACAAAATAGGGCCCGTTTATAATATTGGCTTAACTGTATAGACCTTTAAACTGATACCCTATAGGCACTGTTGGTAATTTGGACTATAACTGTATAGACCATTTAAGCGAAAAATAAGGCATGTTTTTAGTATATTGGGCTATAACTGTTTGACCCTTTAAACTGATACAAAAATAGGCACTGTTGAGTAAAATTGGGTTTTAAACTTATAGACCATTTAAACTGTACAATATAGGCACGTTGAGTATTTGGCTATGCTGTTAACCATTTAAACTGTCAATATAGGCACTTTGATAAAATTTTGGGGTATAAGCTTATAAAACTATTAAGCTGATACAATATAGGCACTGTTGGTTAATATTGGGTATAATGTATAGACTATTTAAACTGATCAATTAGGCACTGTTGGAATATTGGGGGTTAACTGTTAACTATTTTTAAACTATCAATATGGCCTGTTGAGTAATATTGGGGTATAAGCTGTATGTACTTTTGTTTTTTTTGACAGTGTTGGGGTGCGTTTCAGTATTGACAAATAATGCTGGACCTTTTGTACATTGCAAGTTCATACAACCCCCCTTACGAAGTATGGGGCTCCTGTATTTTCCTCATGATTACTTTTGTTAGTGTACAAATCAATTTTATTTAATTCTACTCATGGTGCTTTTTCTATAACTATTTCCATCGTGTTTGAGTTCCTTTTGACCCTTGCCATAATGACACTACTCCCCCTTTTTTTGGGAAAATTTTTGCCTTTTTTTATTTAAACCTTTATATTTAGGGGGAAAGTTCACACTAGTTCCATGTTTCATCTTTCCGGGAAATTTGATCATTCTGGCAAAACCTGCAGAAATAGACACAGGGGGAAATATTTTAGCCCCGGTTTTTCTAACTTTGTCGCACTGTCTTGTATATTTGTAGACAATTTGGACTTTTTCTTTTAATGCAGTTGTCATCACTTTTTCCCGCGGCTGTCCATATGTGAGACAAATAAAGTTTATGCGTATACCTATTTGACCTCAAAAAAAGGAGTTTAATTTTTTTCGTGGAAAACGTTTTTTTAAAGGGAATCAGCAAAGAAACCTTTAAAAAACCCCGGTACTTTATTGAAAACCACCGCCTGCCCCCCCAACAAATGCTGGGGGGGCCTTACTCCCCCCAGAAAACAAAGGGGGACGGGTGCCACCACACTTACACACTGCCCCCACCCACCACACCCTTGCCACACGGACACACTCCCACAGGGACGGGTACAACCAACTTACCACACAAAAACCCCTCTCAAAGTGGCTTCATGTGCTGGGGAATTAAACCCTTTTTCTTGAAAAACCTGCTAAAATTCACACTTGAACTCCCGCAAGCCATGGGGTCTAAAGGTTGGTTGGGGGAGTTTATCATGGTAAAAACCTTTTTTCCACACTCTAGGGATTCAGATTCTTAAACCCCCCCGTGGTCAGGCTGTTTTCTGGTGGGTGACCCTTTGTAGTAAAACTTTTTCCCCACTCTAAAAATTCATATTCTTAACACCCTGTGTGTCAGGGGTGTTTGGTGAGGTCACCCTTTGTTAAAACTTTTCCCCCACCTAAACTCCTAATTCTTAACCCACTGTTGTCAGGGTGTGTTTTTGGGGAGGTCCTCTTTGTAGCAAATCTTTTTTCCCACACTCTAAAAATTCATATTCTTGACACCCCTGTTGTCGGGGGTGTGTGGTGAGGTTCCCTTTTAGTAAATCTTTCCACACTCTAAACTTCTAATTTTAACCACTGTGTGTCAGGGTGTGTTTGGTGAGGTCACTCTTTGTAGTAAATCTTTTCCCACACTCTAAACATTCATAATTCTTAACACCACTGTGTGTCAGGGTGTGTTTGGTGAGGTCACTCTTTGTAGTAAATCTTTTCCCACACTCTAAACATTCATAATTCTTAACACCACTGTGTGTCAGGGTGTGTTTGGTGAGGTCACTCTTTGTAGCAAATCTTTTCCCACACACTAAACATTCATGGTTCTTAACACCACTGTGTGTCAAGGAATGTCTCTCAAGCTGACTCTTGCGTTTGAATGTTTTGTCACACTGCTGGCACTTCAGCTCAGTGTGTGCCTTGTGGCCTGAGCTGCCTGCCTCCAGGTGATTCTTGCCATCACCCCTGTGCCTCCCCACCCCTGAGGCAGACTGATCCTGCTGCTCCCGGCCACTCATGCTGCTGCCCGGCCCCACAGCCTCCACCGCAGCAACACTCGGGCCACCACACGCGACGGCCGGTCGACTGACGATGTACACGAACACAGATGTGATGATACCAAGCAGCCTGGAACGGAGAGATTATTTATCAACTAAAGATCCAGGCGTGGTGTGTCTAACAGACTCCATGCTTAGAAGACCAAGTGGTGATAAGTAATAACTACAACACGTGGAGAAGGCACAGAAGTGGTGGCACAGGCGGTGGAGTTATGATAAGGACAAAATATAAGGGTGGAAGTATAAACAAAGTGGAGTAAGGAGAAGGAAGAGCTGCAATAGTGAGTGTACCAATAGAAGTCACAACTAGAGAAACACAGACTATAGTGGCGACCTCTGTACCACCCAAAACACAGACTATAGTGGCGACCTCTGTACCACCCAAAACACAGACTATAGTGGCGACCTTTGTACCACCCAAAAAAGACTATAGTGCGACCTTTGTACCACCCAAACAAAGACTATAGGGCGACCTCTGTACCACCCAAACACAGACTATAGTGGCGACCTTTGTACCACCCAAACAAAGACTATAGTGGCGACTTTGTACCACCCAAAACAAGACTATAGTGGCGACCTCTGTACCAAACCAAACACAGACTATAGTGCGACCTTTGTACCACCCAAAACACGACTATAAGTGGCGACCTTTGTACACCAAAACAAAGACTATAGTTGCGACCTCTGTAGACCCAAAACCAGACTATAGTGGCGACCCCTGTACCACCCAAACACAGACTATAGTGGCGACTTTGTACCACCCAAAACACAGACTATAGGGCGACCTTTGTAAACACCCAAAACAAGACTATGAGTGGCGACCCTGTACCACCCAAACACAGGCTATTAGTGCGACCTCTGTACCACCCAAACACAGACTATAGTGCGACCTTGTACCACCCAAAACACAGACTATAGTGGCGACCCGTTGTCCCCCAAACACAGACTATAAGTGGCACCTTTGTACCACCCAAAACACAGACTATAGGGGCGTACTCTTTAGGGTTTTACCTTACTCCAAACACTTAGACTACAGTGAATACATTTAAGGTTATTTTAGGTTGCCTGTAGTTTACCTGTAGCTGCCAAGTGTCTAAGGGTTACA